>OZ007583.1:30568276-30593276 GCA_963931925.1 Onchidella celtica | reverse complement strand
TTTTCTTTTTGCCAAATTTTGACTTAAACGCTCGAGACATACTAGATCTAAATCTATTATATTATATGAAAGTTTATTTCGATTTTTTTTCCAGATTAACAGGTTTTACCATCTAGGCTGTGATCATAACGATATGACAGCATTACATAATATGTAATGGCTAGTGGTATGGAACCACAGCTTTTTCTGACTGTTGTCACACATGCAGTATGTTTTTTGTATTGTTGAATTGAATGTGAATTGAAGAAGGTCCCTAACTAATCTAGTCCACAGCATCCCTCCGTAATTTTTACTGAAAATGACGTATGAAAAACTCTCTTTTGCCTCCTACGCCCAGAGCATCCCCTCCGCTATTTTTACGGAAAATGAAGTATGAAAAACTCTCTTTTGCCTCCATAGCGGTGAGGAGCGGAGCAGAACAGTACAGATGCTATGGACAAGTATATAGAGGCAAAGGGTGTTTTACGTCATTTTCCGTAAAAATAACGGAACGAAGCGCATACTGTGGACAAGACCACCAAAGCGCTTACAGCTTGTGTTTGATGGGATGAAGCGCTTTGTGCATGTTATGTATCAATATTGTCTGTATAATTTTCCGGGTTAAAAATGATAGGAAAAAAAAAAGGGCTAGGACTGGAAAAAGCAACAACACCGGCGTCTTGTAGCAAACTCATCGTCTTTTTCTGCTGGCATTTCCAATGCCCGTAGTCGCTGCTGTAGCTTACAAAATGCCACAGTCAAGGTTTGCGTTGTCTGTGACAGTGATTGACAAACCAGAACATGGGATCTGAACAGACAGTGCAAAGTCTGCACAGACAGGGGGAAAGCAGCTCGTTCGCATGCATACAGATATCTATTATATTTACAAAAATACAAGAAACGTCTCTGTTACAAATATACTCGAAAACTACCGACCGGACCTCTCTGAAATTTGAGGACCAAATATGCTATTAATTAGGAATACACCGCAAACACTAGATAGTTACGATATTTAAACAAAAACAAAGCATTTAACCCTTAGTTTTCATAATTTAACCCTCATCTTATAATAACCTGCGGGCAGGCAAGGGTTACAAGCATACCAAATATCTCAATAAAAAAAAAAAAGTCTAGCTACGATTGTATACATTGCCGCCCTCGATTTTCTATTCTCCACTCGGTAGCTAATTAAAGTTCTACCATGGCTCAGACATCGTGAGTATACCCGACACCTGGGGCCAAGCTTTTCTAGGACATGGCTCTGATTCCAGGCGTCAATTTCTCTCACTAATTTACAGCAATTCTAGGCCGTGAGCTCTAATTCAGAGACGTGGTCGAATCAAAACAGTGTCCTCACCAAGGCGACCTTCACTTGTAAAGGTCATCTTAAAATTACACGTAGACCAGATATTTTGGCCTCGTTATTTAAGTCCCTCCAATATAACTCTCCTCAGTACTTGGGGACCCAACAAAATTGAACTTATGGTTAGGGGTCACCCATAAAGTACATAATATGTTCAATTTTGGCGATTTTTAGTCTCCCCTCCCCCCACCTTTTTTGTGCTTTTCATATCTTGGCTTCAACCTGAAGCTTTCCGAAAGAATCATTATTCAGAAACACATCCGGTCCAACAATCTCACCAATATTCTTCTTCTGTTACTTCTTCGTCTTTTACTATTTCTTTTTCTTCTTCTTGTTCTTCTCCTTCTTCTTCCTCTCCTTCGTCTTCTTCATTTCCTCCTTGTTGACTATTATTATCATTATTTTTATTGTTTGTACACGATAAAGGGGCCTTGATATTCTCAGATAAAAAACAACAACGAATCAGCTTTTATGTTCTTCTGAAATCCTCACCCATTCGTTTACTTCATTTAGTATCAGAATTGCATCAGCAGTCTCTCTGGGCTACTACATCTCAATTGGCATTTAACTCTAAGAGCTTCCAGTGTCCTTGATCCTATGGAGACCACTTAATGCCATTACAGTTGGCTGTGATAAAAAGTCATTGAAACTATGGTTACAATCCACGCTAATTATTAATGAGATCTGCTTAACGTGTGAACGACAGATAAGACAGAATTAATGAAAGCAGTGACGGTGATAATAAAATCAGCTACGGGGAAAATCAGGCGAATATTTGCGAAATATGTAATTACTTTTCTGTGGATAGCTCAGCCTCACAATTGTTTCAAACTGTGGAGTTTAACATCAAAGTGAACCAAAGATATCGATAGTGGTGCTACTCAGTAATCTGTGAGCGCACTAAGTAGTGATTTGACTTGATTGCTGATGTGTTGGCTCGCAGAGATTCGGTATTGAATATTTTTGTTGTTGTTATTTGGGTTTTTCCATCCATTGCAGAATGTAACCCTCCGTCAGTGATCTTCATTCTCCTCTGTTTTGGGTTTATCTTGTCCATCCCTGTCCACCTGTCTGCGTAATCATCTGTCCATCGTCTTCCGGGGTGTCCTCTTGTCCTCTTTCCTTTTGCAGGCCTCCATTCAGTGCCACGCCCTATCCACCTGTTATCTTTCATTCTTCCAATATGGCCAGCCCGTTTCCATTTTTGTCGAAGAATAAATTTCTCGATGTCTGCAACCTGGGCATGTTTCCGAATATTAGTGTGACGGATTTTATCGCTAAGCTTTAGCTTGAGAATCTTTCTTTCCATAGCTCCCTGCATGGTTCTGAATTTTTAAATGGCTACTTTGCGAGAGACCGGGTTTTGCAGCCTTATGTAGCTGTCGGGATGGCGCACTGATTGAAGACTTATCATGGAATATTACCCCGCCCCCGCCTTTAAAATGTTGAAAAGCGAACCCTGAGCCTACTCACACTCATGCGAGATCGTCGTGTTGCTGCCGCGTGTTTATTTTTATATTTTAAATTTAGGCGAATGAATGGAGATGCTCGCCACATACCAGACATCGTCTCGCATTACAGAGTCAAAGGGATCATGAAACTATGACGTGACTGCAAAAGGACAACAAGTAGCATTTATTATGTGCTCAAGACGTAAAATAATGATAATAATAACAATAATAATAAAAAGAAAATGAAAATCGCCAAACCTAATTCAACTTGAATAACCACACACAAATCTTCACTTTTTTTTTTCCAGACATATACACTTCGTACTTTTTCCTTTTTTAAATCTTCGATGATAAATTCTTCTGTTATTATTTGAACTCTTAGATACAAAGCTTTTACCTAAAAAATCGCTATCAGACACGTCCTAAAGCTGAAGACAGGCCAGTGGTCTATAAAGCGACGTCGCAGTCAGTTTTATTCTGTTCAAAGTTTGATGAAACAACACTTAAGATTTTATGGCTTTTAAGTGAATGAAGCCACGCTCATAAATTTTCGAAAATCTGGAAAAATGGTTCTTTTAGCAGGCCATTTGCGTGACTATTAATTTTCTGGTGGGGAGATAAAAGTGATACTGATGGCCTGTCTGATATCGTCGACCCCCCGGGCAATCATAGCCTTAAGCGGCTTCTGCAGTTTTATTTAGGGAAATATGAGTGGGGGTTGCATAACGCTTCAGTTGGTTTTCTCTCTGTAAGCTTGATAATAGTGTCTGTTGCGTATGGTTATGTCTAAATGTCATCTATCTATCTATCTATCTATCTATCTATCTATCTATCTATCTATCTATCTATCTATCTATCTATCTATCTATCTATCTATCTATCTATCTATCTATCTATCTATCTATCTATCTATCTATCTATCTATCTATCTATCTATCTATCTATCTATCTATCTATTTATCTATCTATCTATCTATCTATCTATCTATCTATCTATCTATCTATCTATCTATCTATCTATCTATCTATCTATCTATCTATCTATCTATCTATCTATCTATCTATCTATCTATCTATCTATCTATCTATCTATCTATCTATCTATCTATCTATCTAATCTATCTAACCATCTACCCTTTCCAGTCTCACTCAACCCATACAGCATAAAACATTCAACGTCATATACCGAGGTCTTGTAGAGTTCAAGATCACAGATTTCCAAGCCATGTCCCTTGATACCAAAATTAGTACTCGTTCAGACAGACTGTGTCGAAACTAAACCGGCATTCTCGTTGAAAAACTGCCCTCGGACCTCACTTGCATTCTGAACTCAACATTAGATTAAGAACTGGCAGTCTCTGCATCATTAAAGACATCATACTCACTTGGGAATTTAACGAAGGAATATATTCCACACAGGAAGCAGTTTTCGACTTCGAGAGCTACGTGGAAAAACTATTATTGTATATATTATATTGTAACTCTGTGTCTGCATTTTTTTTCAGGAGAAGCCAAAAAACTGAATATATTTCTTTATCAGACTTAATAGTTACGTGTTTTTAAAAAAAAAATGTTATTTAACTTTAGTTTTTCTCAATTCACCACCACCAACTTATAACGCAACCTACTGGGTACCAAAGGTCACGAGCATGCCAAAATATCTCAAATTAAAAAAAAAAAAAAGCCCAGTTACGATAGTTTAACGTGCAGCCCTCGGACTTGAAATCGAACAAACTACATTTTCCGGAATCTGAAATTAATAATCGATATCGGTGCATCGTGGCGAATATTACTATGAATTATTTCTCCAAGATATGAAGGGTTTGTATTGTAAATGTATTCGCATGGGAATAGTCGAGACAGAATAAGCAAGGAAAACGGAATGTCTGTAAAACGAATTCGGTAGTCGAGAGGAATACTGAACAACTATATTTTACATGATAAAGTCTAGTCGTCAAGTGTCTACGGAACTATTTATTGTATTATTTTGTGAAATGTACATTGATGAAGCTGTGAATAGCAAACATAAAGTACCCAAAGTAAATGGAGCTGACGTGCCGTCAAGACACAAACTCAAAGAAACTATAATTCTAAGCTTTTGTCCACTCCTTTTTTTTTATATTTAAATTTTGAGGTATAATAGACAGTACAACTTCATGGTTTTCTTCAAGGAAACAAAAGTAATATCTTAAACTGAATTCCGTTTATTTTTCTTTCCTCTGATTTTGTTCATTGTATGAAATTTCAGAAGTTACAAAAGAGGCTTTAGTCTGTAACTGAGGCTGGCAGCGCAGCGAGGAAAAAAAAAGAGGACATCGCTAATTCAACAAGTTTACAGACCTTGAACTTTGCCACCTGACGTAACGATGGCGTCAGGAGAAGATATATTCGTAACGACGCCCGAAGATGACTTCAACTTGACGCAAGAGAGAGAAGACTACAACGTCACGTTTCTCTACACGTACGAGAACGATACATTAGGAATGTACGAATTTTATGCGGTAAGTGGCAAATTTCCACTCTTTCACGTTAAGCTGGGGTTTCATGTGTACGGAAACGGAAACGGCAACGGAAATGTCAAAAATCCACCAAACAGTAAAAAGAATGAGTGTTTCCACATGTACGGAAACGGCATTTCTGTACAAATGAAAATAATTATTCTTTCTATTTCACTACTTGGAGGGTTTTTAATGTTAACCTTTCTGTACACATGAACACCCAGCTCTAAAATCATACTGGGTACGATTTTATTGTATCCATTGTATTGATGCCTGATATGGACACCATATTGAGACAGATTTCAAACTTTACTGTCCTGGCTCAGAGAGAAGGTGAGGCAATTAGGAGAACAGCGGAAATGACAGAAAGAAGAAAAACACTTCCGCTTTTGTGAGCATTGAATAAAGTACCTGAACTTGTAATCGTCTCATATTTTCTCTGAATTATTTCCTTAGTGCTCTGCCTCCCCTAAGCCTTTGCTTAACTGTTAAGAACCTGGCATATTTAGTCTATTGCAATGCCCCAGACGACTCTTCACTCTACGACCCTTCAGCGAGCTGAGCTCCTACCATTTATAGACAATAGGGGTTCCAAAGCTGGGAAAATGTTAAAAGGATGTCTTGGTAATACTGAGAGTCATCCAAGCTACGAGAAAACTCTTGTCGGAGGACAATTGTTTCGAAAGGGATCTTGTCTTTGCCATGTCCACGAAAAAGGACACCCAGAATGTGTTATTGCTTTAAAGGGAAGTTTGAACAGTGCAGTTATCAAAGAACAGAATGCTGTTATAGCACAAAATTCTTTCATAACAATGATTTTTTTTTTCATCGTCACTCGTTGATTTGCCCAACTGCATAATGTGTTCACGCTGACCTATCAATGCATAAATATATCCATGAATGTTATGATATTATATCACCCTTCAACACACTTACGAATGAAAATGAAAATGTTTATGTTAACCTTTCAAAAGGCAGAATCGTGGGTGAAAAGGGCTTTTTAAAGAGAAAATCATGCTGTTCGCCTTGAAAAAGCCAAATGATTTGGTTGAGGAGGCCAATACTTAAACCTTTTACATCACTACAGATTTCTCAAAGAACACATTTCGTGATGTAACATTCTGTAATAAAATCTGCCCTTATGAGCGCAGTAATGCACCAGCACTTTGGTACTGGGCTACAAAACAAACACGGCACCGGTGACACTGTAAGGAAAATGGCCAATCACACAGGGGAGCTTAACCAATAACTTTGCACGAGCGACGCCCGGTGTCAATCTTGAACTGCGTCCTTGAAAAAGAAGATTCGTTGATGGGTAAATTTGAAAAGGTTATTGCCTTTCTTAGGGTGTGGAGTGAATGAAACGAGGGATGAGAAGCAGTGAAGACCGTGACAGGAATGATGAAAAGTGGATCAAGAGGAGACAGCTGAGGAAGAATGAATTATTAGAAAAAAAAAAGGAGAAAAAAATTCATCGTTCTTATCAGCAAAACAGTTGGATGGACTAAATTGATCTTTTTAAATGCTTGACGATTTTCGATGGAAACAGTTGTAATTTGTAACAAAATAAAAGTAGATTCAATTTTTTAAAAAAGGAGGTCAAATAGAAAGAAAAAAGTTTCCTAACCCTGGGGTGGGGGGGGGGGGGTCGTCCTGTTTGAAGGCCCATTATTTATCGCCAGATAGAAGAAAGAGAACAGGATGATTACCATATTAATAAAAATGGAAAGGTTGTGTCCAAACTTTTGCAGCTGCCTTTCATGCCAAAGACCGTGAGTTCGAATACAAAGTAGAAAATTATGGTTTATCGCTTTTTACCAAACTCGACGACGTGCTCTCGAAATTTGACAGAAACAACCGACGAGCCAGCTATCCGGGTTTCAGTCCTGGCATTCTGAACGCGCAGTTAGCGTTGGAAGAAGTGAGCGAACTTCCTTTTCAGACTGTCCATTCATTATCTGTTAATACCAACATTGAGGTTGTGAAAACACAGATTGTACAAAATTGTTCTCATCTGAAAAACAGAGACAGATTGCTGCTTATTAAATTATTCTGTTACACTATTAAACTCCGGCCAGTACTCATGAAAACAAGGAAACTCCAGAAAAATAACCAAGAAATGTTGAGAAATAAAAAAAACAAAAAAGGATTTAAAAGATATTTCAACTTAGGCCCAAAAATGGAATTATAAGAAAGGGGGGAAAACAAAGTCAAATCCTATGACCCATGTGTGAAGTCAATGGAGACAGCCCAACATTAGGACAGCATCAAATTTCCAAGTGAGTAACTCGCTGTTCTCACAGAGGTAACAATTTACACTCGCACTCTCAGACAGAACCGGAGACTTTTAGCGTGCCCCAGACAATGGTCAACTGTGGCAAATTAGTGGCCATGGTGTGTTGGGGCTCTTTTTGCCATTTTTCATTTTTTTTTTTCTAGAAAGGAAAATGGTTATTTTTTAAAAACCTGGCATTTCCAAAAGCGCATAGAACTTCCCCGCCTCCGCTTTTGGTGCATTATATTTGACCTCAAGTTTTGACTTGTTATTCGTGACCTTACTGCTTGTTTGTTCTATGTCCATTTTCTAAAAAAAAAAAACAGCAACAAAAAACTGCAGATCTTTTAGGATATAGAAGAAGAACCGTATAACAAATACACACTCTGACACGTGTTTAAAGTGCTTTGTGGCACTTATCAAGATGTTTCACAGTTCCGATTGGTTCTAACCCCTGATCATAATACTGAAGCCGCAAATGTTTAATGTCGAATTTCTCAGTTGTGCAAAAAACGGAATTGGAAAAAAACAAGACCCAAGATCGCACACTGTTTAATTAAGAAGGAGAAAAGACAAAATATTCAGAATTTGACAGTAAAATGTTCAGACGTTTCGTTGTTGTTGTTTTTTTTTGTGCATGTTCCTGGTGACTTTCAGCGCCACTTATCTCTGTACGGGCTGCACGCCATCATCTCTTTCCATGCTGTGAAGTCTGAGACGACCTGGTTGTAGTTTCTTGTCTACTTGATCGGAACAAGCATCTGGCGTGCAGACTGTCCCTCGTTATTTCATTCTTTCTTTCTCCTTTCCATTTGTATATCCGCCCCTCGTTCTGTTCTCTCCTTCTGTCTTGCTTGTCAGTTCTCTGCAAATAATCTGTTTACTTCGGAGGCTTGTGAGTCTGTGGGTGGTAACGCCCTCAGCAATTTAGGAGACCCAAAGTCCAAATTTGTCGGAATTGCGCTTTTCTTTTACTCCCCCCCCCCCCCCGCGTCCCCCCACTCCTCTCTCTCTCTCTTTCTTTCCCTCCTTCCGTCCCTGTCTCCTCCACCGTTTCTTTTCTCTCACTTTTCTCTCTCTCTTTCTCGCCTCTCCCTCTAACTTTGTTTGTCCTTCTCTGTCTTTCTGGTTGTCCTCCTCAGACTCTCACTGTCTCTCTCTGTATCTGTTTCTCTGTCTCTCTATTTCTTGCATCAATAATCTGGAATTTCAGATTCAAAGCAAATTATAAAAATGAATAAATAAATGAAGATTGATAAAATACTAAAAGGGAGATCAGATTACGTGAAATACAGACAGAAATTACAGGTTAATTAACAGGAAAGAGCAACAACAAGAAACAAAAACTGATTCAAGATGAAAATTTGATGAAAGTTAGTCTTTTGATCAGTTTTTGTTTTGTTTCTTTTTAAAATTGGAACAACTTTTATTTAGCAAAATCGACCTAAACTGTTTGTTCATAATCTATTTGTCAACTCCCTCCACATCTCTAACTTCTCCACACCATTTCGTCTTTGCTATGTGGACACTATGCTGTTTCATTACCCAGCTCTTTTCCTCTCTCTTACCTTCTCTCATTCACACAAAAATCGAACATGAAATCCAGTCATCCATCCTGGCCGTCCATCCATCCACCCGACCCCATCCATCAGTCTGTTCATCTAGTCGGCCTTTCATCCTCCATCCACCCCTCCATCCATCTATCCATCCACCAGCCCATCCACCCCTCCATCCATCTATCCATCCACCAGCCCATCCACCCCTCCATCCATCTATCCATCCACCAGCCCATCCACCCCTCCATCCATCTATCCATCCACCAGCCCATCCACCCCTCCATCCATCTATCCATCCACCAGCCCATCCACCCCTCCATCCATCTATCCATCCACCAGCCCACATATCTGTTCAGTCGGTCCGTCCGTCAGTCCATCCTTCCGCCTCTCCCTCTCCCATCCATCCATCCACTTAATCAAAATTAAATAAAAATATATGCAGTGAATATACAAATCTGCCCTTTAAAATAATAAAAATAAAACTCTTTCAAGATTAAGGTATGCAGTGATCATCTGTCTGATCTCCCGTGTGTTAATCTGACAAATCAGGCAATCACCGAATCCCTCGTGTCTCTAGAAAAAACAACAACAAAAAATATGATCAAAAGCAGAACTTTCAGATCCCAAAAAGCAGTATGACTGATGACGTGATCGCGGAATTTTTTAAACAGGTTTCTGGTACATGATTATGCGATCGGTGACAAAGATCACGGTGAGCGTATGTTAAACAAAATAGGTGTCGTTTGATGATCGAAAATTTCCCGAATGATGGACGGTGTCTGATTGGTCAAAACATTGCCCGAGAAATGAACAGCGTCTGATTGGTCAGACATTTCCGATCACTTTACGGTGTCAAAAGAAATGTTGACCTGGCTGAACTAATAACTGTATATGAAATATCCAGACAGGCTGGGTGGTAATGTTCGTACCTTTACGAAGATATTCTTCACGCATAGTATGAAATTAACCTTTTTCGGGGCGCAAACAATTGAAAATTTGATACGCACTAAACAGAAAATTAATGCCATTGTCCTCAGATATGTCTGGATTGACGCCATGAAACCGTGTGTCACGCAGAGTCACCCGAAGTCAAACGTCAGACTCTTAAGTCATTTATGATCCTGTCACACTCCGCAGAGTCATCAGAAGATCGAACTAATGAAATTAATAAGCAGCCTTGCTTTTCTCCGGTCTCATTCTTTGACCGATGGTCCAAGACGGACATTTCTGATGGATACATTCATCTATGTGGAAACAAAACTTAACATAACAAATACCTCGTGTAAAAGATGAGAGGAAGGAAGAAAAAAAATAAATTTGAAGAAAAATAAAATACCAATATCTAATTTTCACATTATCTTTCGGCTTTTTTGAGAGGCGGGTGGTGTAGTGAATCCTTGGACAAAGAGGGAATTGGTATTACATGTGATTTAATGATTTAATTTTAACACAAGGAATTTTGAGCAATTATAGGCAGAAGACTAAACATGAAAGGAACGTGCGACAACCGCCCTCGTTTTAATGCTTGTTCCATTTTTTAAAAAGCACCATTAAGCACCGACTTGCATTAAATGTTAAGGCCGAACTTAATTCACTTTGTCTGAAGTCTTTTTCAAAAACTTAATTTGTAAAGTGCTTACAGCGAAATAGGTTAAAACAAGAAGCCATGGATAGTTAAACTTAATCGATGGTCTATTTCATTTCTGTATAGGAGTGGTGTGGTTCACGGAAATCTTTATACGACATCTCAAAGTAAGTAGAGTATTTCAACAGTGACGTAGTGCTCAGGGTGGCGTATCACGACACATAAAATCCAGGAAAGTTCACAGAGATAAACTACTGCCATTGAATGACAAGGTGGACCTAACTAATGTCATAAACAAATGAAGGAATTCAGTTTTTTCTTTTCCGCAAAACTGGTTACTCAAAGATGAAACATCAGCAGAAATAAACAAAAAAGTAAATAAAAAGAGAAAGAAATACGTACACAAGTAAATAAATTAGATAGGAAAACTATCCAGAGTGCCATTATGAGAAACATCAATCAATCAATCAATCAATCAATCAATCAATCAATCAATCAATCAATCAATCAATCAATCAATCAATCAATCAATCAATCAATCAATCAATCAATCAATCATCAATCATCAATCAATCAATCACAAACAATAATAAATAAATAAGTTACATAGGAAACTATCCAGAATGTCATTTATGAGATACATTAATCAGTCAATCAATCAATCAATCAATCACAAAAAATAAATAGATAAATAAATAAATAAATAAATAAATTAGGTACCAAATTACCCAGAGTATTATTTACGAAATTCGTTTTCATAAAAGATTTTGTATGTTTTTCTTTATGATACACCATTAGTATTCACTGCTTTTTCTGACACACAAGGTTAAGTTTGTTTCCTCACCTAAAGGTGAAAAGGCTTAAATTCAACACATCAGAGACCCATATTGGTGTATGCATGGAAGACCTCACTAATCATTATTTCTACGCTTCTAGATATTTCTACCTGAAACATTTCCATTTATTTTGATAAACAAACATTTTATCATTTGTTATTCAGCAAGGGTGTTTCTGCCATTGTCAAAGCCAATCCTCGCCCAAGGTGAGATGAAATAACGACCTGAACGCCAAACTCAATCTATTGATTCTTAATGTTGACCAAGAAGCTTTAGGACAAGAATAATCAATGATTAACTGTCCCAGGACAAAGGAATTTGCTGTTTGTTACACGCAAGAACAAGAGGTGGGGTAGGGGGTGTAGTAATTTTATTGATGATGGAAAAGACCTACTTATCTATCTATCTATCTATCTATCTATCTATCTATCTATCTATCTATCTATCTATCTATCTATCTATCTATCTATCTATCTATCTATCTATCTATCTATCTATCTATCTATCTATCTATCTATCTATCTATCTATCTATCTATCTATCTATCTATCTATCTATCTATCTATCTATCTATCTATCTATCTATCTATCTATCTATCTATCTATCTATCTATCTATCTATCTATCTATCTGTCTGTGTCTGTCTTTCTATCTATATCTATCTATCTATCTGTCTGTCTGTCTATCTATCTATCTATCTATCTATCTATCTATCTATCTATCTATCTATCTATCTATCTATCTATCTATCTATCTATCTATCTATCTATCTATCTATCTATCTATCTATCTATCTATCTCTCTATCTATCTCTCTATCTATCTATCTATCTATCTATCTATCTATCTATCTATCTATCTATCTATCTATCTATCTGGTAAAACGGTTTTCGTTATTTTCTTTTTCTTATGTATTTGCCTCCCACACGATTCCGGCCCTGTGCTCTTTGACATCTAAATAGGCTTTTTGTGAGAAGTAAAAAGACCCACTCCAGGGCACGTTACAATGTGTTTCCATTTCCTGGCCTGGTTCTGAGTGCCACATAACTACATGGGTGGCACGAGGACAGCCAGCAGACAAGACTTAATTGCCCGCCTTTCTGATAGAAATCGAGGAGTAATAGACATTGACCTGGGACTTCCTAGTTCAGATTAAGAGCTGGCCCGGTCGAAAAGAGGAAAAAAAAATGTCCAGTGTTATCTGTAAAGAAAAAGACCACATACCTGTTTCTGCATTATTTCTTATGTGAGGCTTTGCTACATACAACTTTTTCGTTTTGCCATATTTGAATTTGTAAAGAAAAAGATTGGCCGATGAGTGTGTAGGCGACGTAGCAACAGTGAATTTCAATGAGGCCTCGCGTATCAACCACCTAGTTGTATCCAGAGAATACATAATATTATGTATAGCAAAGATTTCACTATTGGTCGATTTGCATTGCGAGAAACGGGAGACGGATGGAGCGAAACCACGGTAAGCACCGAGCGGAAAGTAGGTCGCTGAGGTAAACAATACCAGTTTGTGCATTCCCACGGGGCAAAAGAGCATGCAAACGGCTCTAAATAGTTTCAACCAGCCCAAAAATATGAACAAAGCACAGTAATTAATGAAGACGGTCTCTTTCAATTCTTGTTACCGCAGCGACCTAGTTTCGCGATTTGGCGGATGTCAGATCTGCCTATAAATACATACTCTCTGGTTGTATCTCACTGAAAATCAACGTCATGGCGTCATCATCCGACTAATTGGCCAATCAAAATTGGCTATAATGTACGCCCAGGTTGAGTTCACTTATTGTCTGGGATTTCGATACAAAATTTATTAAAACAGCTTTAGACAGGGTCCGCAAGACAGGGACATTTCGGTCTAGTGGCAGGGTGCTCGCCTCTCATACCGAAGGTACCGGATTCGAATCCCGGCCTGAGCAGGCATGTTGGAATTTGAGGATTGTTCTCATATTTTCTTGTCCCTGATCCTATGGTAGGTAGGATCGAGCACCTAGTCTTCTCGGATAAGGATGAAAAATTCAGAGGGCCTGTGTGCACATTGTGCACGTTACAGATACCTTGGCAGTTGGAGATCGTGAAGAGTAGGCCGTACAGGGCAGCTGCCCAGGAAAAATTCTATTAAAAAAAACTAATCCATAACACAACAACAAAAAAATAAAACGAGAAAAACTGAGGTGTAAAAGCCAAGGGCAGCGAACCTCCTAAAATAAAGACCTAAACACTCAGCAAGATGGACGTGAACGAGTCGTAAAGTTAACGTTAAAGCGATCTTAACAGGCTTTGATTTCCTTGAAAATGTGACACATTAAGTGTACCTTTAAAAAATGGCCTGTTTTCTTCCTCGCATCTCTTATAGTGTTTTATTAGATTGAACTTTAAATTAGGGTTAATTTACGTCAATATTCCCTTGTTTCGAGCTGCTTAGCGTCTGAATTTTTGCTTTTGTAAAAGGATTTTTGAGTCTGAGCTCGGAGAAAGCACGTAGACAAGATAATGGTCATATCATGCTAGAAAGAAGCAAGACAACAGACAGAATAGAGTCGAATGACGGGACAGAACGAGACCCCACGCAGACGTGCCAACCAACCAATCCCATTTTTGTAAAGCAGACAAAATATTTAACCCTTTAACTGCCTTGGCCGATATTACTGTGTTCTATCATGGGATTTTGAGCTAGAAGTGGTGACCTTATACATTTTGGTATTTGAAGCTTGGGTTGGGCTGGAAAAATTCACTACAGTATTATCTTTCTGCAAGTCCGATTTCACTTGTTCCTGCGAAATAACGTTGATAAATTAAACGACTTAATTGGTTGAAGGCACTTATTGGGTTAAAAACTTCGTCAACTGAATCTCGTAAAACTTCATTTTAGACGCTGGGTAATTATGCTTACTTTATAGCCATTCCAGCCTTCATACTAGGAAGCTGTGGATATCTCGGTGTTCTTAGATGAGGTCAAATCGCCCCAATTTTGATGCTTTCACGTGAAGAAATGACCGACATGCTCGTTTTAGCTTACATTAATTATTGATCCGTTCTCTACCGGCATAACTTTTCCCCGTGGTCTTTGAATTCTCTTTGACTATTAAGCCTGTTGCCTTGTCGAGTTATGCAAAAAAGTATACCAGAAAGAAAAATTTATGGAGACACAGGAAACTTTGCCCTTTGCGGCCCTCTTGAAGTTTTGCTATTTTTAATTACTGACCAAAGCAGAAAGTGTATAACACTGTGTACATACCACACAGCTCTGAGGTACATACATATACTCGCTGCCAGAAGGAACTATTAGTTACGCAAAATTATAACTCAGAAAAATAGAGTTCGTTCCGTTTCGTTTTATAAATTAAATGATATTAAAAAGTATAACTGGCGTACTAAGTCTTTTCCCGCAACACGACAGTGCATTTTATTGAATAGCATGTGGTCAGAAAAGAAACAAAACAAAAAAAAAGTCGAGAAAGAGGGGGAGAGGGAGAAGCTTAGAACGATATTGGGTTTTCCAGAGATGTCAAAAAAATCTGGAGGAAAATCAAGCAATTCATAACATCTTGCCTAGTGCAAATGAGGTCAAAACATGATGAGCACAAAATATCTCCCCCTCTCTTTCTATCAAAATCTCTGTCTGCGTCTTTCTCTCACTTTTTCTCGCTCTGTTTGAGTCTCTGTCCGCGTATGCGTCTCCCCCCTCCCTCTCTCTCTCTGTCTGTCTGGGTTTCTGTCTTTATCTCTGTCTCACTCTCCATCTCGCTAACTCTGACGCCTCCCTCTTTCTGTCTTTCAACGTCATAAATCCGAAGTACTCAATGAATAATTTGCCCTGAAATCTCTGGCAGCAAGACTTGATTCATGTCTGATGTCTCCCGGTACATAATTGCAACCGGCTTTATAGAAAAACTATACCATTAATCTACTTCATTAAACAGGGAAAGTGCTCGCTGTTGCTTGCATGTGAAAGAAAATGTTGAGAAATGATTCGTCCTCAGATATTGAATTAATCTTTTAGCACCCCGAGTTCCATATCTGAGACATGTTACCTGATGACCTATGTTCTATACTGGAACACATTTTATTTGTTAGTAAATAGTTTGGCCTGATATTTTATGAATTTATTCATTTATTTATTTGTTTTCCAAACCTTATTATTATTTTTATTATCTCTTTTTTTTTGTTGACTTTCCATTCATTTCACCAGTTTACATCTGTTCTGCATATTTCAGATTTATTTCTCTTACATTATTAAGATTTGTGTGGGCACTGGAGAAATGAAAAGAATGTTCCAAACGCATCTTTGCCCTGTCTTCTAGGCCTTATGCCGTAGCAATTTGCGTCCGAAAATATCTGCACAAAGAAGACTTCTCTGAAATTGTCGGCTCTTTCGTTAATTAGTAAAAGATAACTGGTAGACTTAAAGGTTTTAGCCCAGGTAGTGTAGGACTGATTGTTGGCAAACAAACATCGTAAAAATAAAGAACGACCTCTTAGAACGATTCCTGAACATAATCAAAGGCTTAGCTTAAGTGGCAGGCTTTGCACTGCTTATTCTCTTTAAACAAAAGTCCTGCTAATGAAAGGCATCAGTTTATTGAGATGTCCAAAACGCCCAGCCTGACTGTTTCTGATCAGGGGTATTTTGTCTGGATTTTAGTGACATTACCAATAAGAGGATTGATTTCAAACGTAAACAGCCCCGCCCGGGCCCCCCTGAGCCCCCTTTCTCTCTCTTAATCTTTCGGGCGAGGAATGCATTCCACACACAATCATGTACTGTTACCAAAACCAAACAAAACTAAATGAACAAAACAACAACAAACAAACAAAGTTTTGAAATAAAAATGAATGAAAAACACCAAGTGCCCCTCTTAGAACGTGAACAAAGCTTGATGAAGTACTTGATGCAAAATGGACTCAAAGCGCCATTCGCACCAAATCGATTTGACGTGATCTTTAAAAGAATCTGTCTGGCCGTGTATTCAAGAAATTCACGTAATATGCTGTCTCCAGTATCTCGGTCAGTGTTTCTCAAGCTGGGGCATGGGACTTCAGAATGGGGCCTAAGGATAATTATATACCTTAGCTTTGTCCGATCATGTTGGGGCGCAGGTTAGTGGGGAGTGGGACAAAAATGTGAGCGATGAAGCAGCGGTTCTCAGAATTTTAGGCTACATCCCTCCCTTTGTGTTCCCAGGTTTCCTCCCGCCAGCCCTTTGAATTGTCATCTAATATAGTTTTTGCCGTTGTACTTCTACATGGTAATTATTGAATGAATTTCAAAAATTTGTCTGTATTAATTGCAATCATATTGACAAAAGGAATTCCTATTCCGACGGATCACAAAACATATATTAGATTCTGTACAGAGTACATTCTTTCCCAATTTGGAATTCCCCTTCTGACTGTAATTCCTCCCCAATTCCTACGCTTGCCAAAGTGCCAGCCCTAAGATTTGAAATTGCCTGGAAGCCGAGTGCTTTCCTTTTGAGAGTCATTGGTCTGGACTTTTTGAAAAACAAAGCAAAAAAACGTTGAGCTCAAAACAACAGCAATTAAGTTTAGTAAATTAATTTTTGGCACAACCTAACTTTCAGGATAAAGGCATAGTGTAGTTAAACAAAAATGACAAATTGCTAAGTTGAGCTCCATGTTGCAAACGTTAATGTAGGCTGTTAATTGTCGATTGTCCATTCATTATGCATAACTGCATTGTTTTTTTAGAGTTTAAATACTTTTAAAATAGAAAAGCCGAGTATAGGCCTACAAAAATCTAAATGGTTGTTAACCAGGAGGTATTACAGTAACTGCCCCCCCCCCTCTCCTGTATCTCTCTCACTCTCCCTCTGTCCACATTCTAAATGTGGAATTTACCAGATCTCTTCCACACAACCTTTGCAATTGGAGTTGGGATCCCAAGCCTACCATCGATGTGGAGAGTTAATCATATAATGTACTTGTACCCAGTTGGGGAAATCCATCCAATCTAATTCTAAGAGAAGAAAGCCTAAGTATGCCTTAAGCCACCACAAGACATAAAGAGGAATGTTCCTAAGAGCAGATTACAAGATAAAGAAGACTTGGAATAAAGCAATCCCTGCAATTTGAGCCTCTTTTCCAAGTAGCCTTGGATATCGTGCGGAGAACATGTAAATTTGTAAAGCAGAGTTTGTTTTTGTAGTTGCTGAGATGATAGTGAACTATTTAACAGTGAGTAACATTTCCTGCTCAAATGTCAAGGGCGTAGCCGGACCTGAAATGATCTTTTTTCATGGGGCTGGGGCCAGAAGAAGTGGGATGGAATGAGATTTGGGGAGGGTGAAGGTCAGTTTAATGCGGGTTGCTGTTTATTAAAGATTAAATTCTTTGCATGAAATTGTAAAGGGAAAGAAAATACTTGACAGCATTGCAACAGCTGATTTGCTACCTTGCATCAGCCGACACCTGTTTTCCGACCCCCAGCTACCTCCTCTTCGGCATACTTTCTGTGCGTACTCAGTATCAAGTTTTAGATCTTTATTTTCCCAGGTTCACTGCTCTTGGCATTTACACTTCACTTGTATTGGTTTTATATTTCTTGTTCTTGTTTCTCTGTGTTTTTTTTAATGGTAGGAATTAGCTTTTTTTTAGAATTTTACCTGGACTGCGGCCTTGTTCGGCCTGCTCTTCTCGACTTTCAACTGCCAGGGTATCTTTAACGTGCGCAACGTGCACACGGGCCCTCCGAGTTTTTCGTTCTTATCTGAGAAGACTAGGTGCTCGATCCTACCTACCACAAGAGCAGTGTCAGAACCCCCCCCCCCTCCCCCCCCAAAATCCAACAAGCCTGCACCGACCTGGGATCGAACCCGGTACCTTCGGCATGAGAGGCGAGCACCTAGCCTTTAGACCAATGTGTCCTTCATCCCTCAACATACTCAATATCTCTTCAACGTGTGTAAAAGCTGTTTTTCATGAACACGATGCCTAAAATGCACTAAGTAGGCCTATATTAATCAAATCGACTGGACCACATAGGTTACAGCACTAAGTATATTAATCAAATCGACTTGACCACATAGGTTACATTATAGACTTGGATAACTAGAGAACTCGAAATCGAGCCATGATTTTGACCTTTACAACGATATGCGAAATTACCGACGAAATATAATGGCGAGCTTACAGTTTACTTGGTTTGATCTGTTTCCGGTAGACACGATCTGGTAGTTTCGGACTGGATCTGGAATCTGTATATATATAATGCCTTGATCGAGATAACTCTGATTAATTAGTTTCTTTTAATTAGTTTCGATTCAGGTGATTACAGTGAATCTGCTTCACCTTGCCAGTTCCGTTAGGTTTATATTGTTGTTGCTGTTACTTCCTTTGCGGGTTACTACCATACCCACCCCCCGCAATATTCGAAGCGTAGGCTGTCACGGAATATCACGAATCTGCTCACTAGGCAGTCTGTTTAATTAAGCGGGAACGGGATTGAATGACAGTTGTGTTATATTTAGATTTACGTCATGGGACATTCGAACTGCTCAACGCGGTGGTTAAGCACAGTTATGGACTTTGTACACACTTTTCATGTGCAGTTCATCTTTGTGCCTCGAATCGCCCTTACAAAGTCCATAACAACTGTGCTTAACTATCGCGTTGAACAGTTCGAATATCCCAGGACGTCATTGGTAAATTTAAATATAGTAACTGTGTCATTAAATCCCGTTCCCAATGAAGCGTCGAATCATGGTTTTTAATCCCCAAGGGCTAAATATGTCCAGATTTAGCATCTCTTTTGATTTTTGATTTTTTTTGTTTTGTTTTGTTTACTTGTACGAATGATAAAATAAATGTAATATTTAATCATTAAATTTTTGTTAGATATAATATTGGGAATCAAGTTGCCGAGGAAAACATAATTATTTTAGTAAGTCCGGACGTAGCGGTGTTGTTCTGGTTGTGCTAAATAAACCCCGAAACCGGACAGTTATTACTGGAAATGATCGTATCCCAGGATGCGTGACCTAAATTTCCATCCCATGGAACTATCGGCATATATCGTTTATTGCCTGACAGCTACGGTCACAGCTGCGGTCACAGCTGAGCATGTTGGTTGTCAGTCACATGTGGCCAAGTTATGAATAATTAGTCAGCACACCCTGTCGATGTCGTTCTGAGACATCAGTGCCCTTGTCTATTTTGAAGTTCTTTCTCACTGCCAATTTTGCCCTCGCAGACTTCCCGTCATAAGATGTGTTTGTTTTTTTTAGAGAGTGATCATGAGGGAGCAAACTCAAAATTAGGCTACAGTCTAACAACAACAACAACAACAACAACAACAACAACAACAACAACAACAACAACAACAACAACAACAACAACAACAATGTCACGAGTGGAGTGAGCGATAGTTAATAATTACGGGGGGAAAGGAGGAGAGTAAAATTAACGCACGTAGACAAGTAAGAAAAGCGTGCATGTTGTGAGTAGTGGGGGGTCTGAATGAGGCGAAAGCGCTGTATTACTATCACTGCAAGTTAGAAGGTCCTACTGAATGGACGCTAGTAAGAGCCCAGCGGGCGGACATAAGGGGAGCAGTCGGAAGACGGATGAGAGTGGTTTTTCCAGTGATGACTGGTAGGTAGAACGTTGATTGATTATTATGATTGATGTATTATATTATATTCGTCTATTACCATGATGTAAATAAGTATATGTGAGGAATGTGGAAGTCCTTGATATTGGATATAGCAATGTGCGCCATGAGCGATAGATGAAAGTGAGTTCATGGATTTGTAGCACGAGTGAGTATTGTGTACTCCGATGGAGGTGTGTTACCGTAAGATGTTTGGTGAGTGAAAGGTGAACTAGTGTGTGTACGCTTCATGGGTTGTAAGGAGAGGTGGAGTGAATAGAATGGTAGGGTATTATACCAATGTAATGTTATTCTTGTAGGTGTCGGGGACGGGCTAAAGAGCCGCCTCAGTGAGCACGGGGGATAGGCCAGCATAGGGCCGGAGGCCACACATAGGCCAGAAGTGAGGCTGTCGGTGCAGGACAGTAGAGGCACATAAAGTCGTGGCAGTCAGGCCACGGACAGGGACGTAGATATGAGCGTGAATGTGATAATGTACTATTGCCATGTTGATGGGCTAGTGAACTGATAATGTACTATTGCCATGTTGATCGGCTATTGAAATGATAATGTGTTATTGCCCTGCTGAGGTGCTAGTGGAATGCTAAGGTGTATGACAATAGGAAGGTGATGTTGAGAGACTGCGGTGCCAGTGAATTATTAATGTGCTATTAAGACCCTGAGGGGAGAGGCTGAGGCCGAAGTGCCTTTAGGAGTAACTACCGGGTTGTGGATCCGAGGAAGAGTGCATGTGAGAATAAGGCCGTTGTACGGCAGTTAATTTCAATAATATAATGTATGTAATTGCGCTATTATCTGTATAATTATGTTTAAATAAATGTGTGAGTCTGATGGGTTGTTCTGTTAAGTGTTAAACGTGTTTGTTCGTGATTGTTGTCCTGTCATAAATTATTACATCTCCCAGTCTGGGATTTGTGACAAACAACAACTACGACAACAACAACAACAACAACAACAACAACAAATCAGTTCCAGAAGGATCAGTGTGAAATATGGGCCCTTGCAAAATTTCACTACATCCATCAAAACAGTTTTCGTGAAAAGCAGTGTTGATCCAGCTCATTCTGAATAAGTCACACTAGCACCTATTAAAAAAAAAACACAAAAAAATGGCCGGATTTTTTAACAAGATCTACCGCCGCTTATACAATTCGGGTTCCGTGACCTTTTGAAGGCGCCTTCCTTTTGACCTGCGGAAGGCGGCTGTCTAGATTAATATATTATTTTTTAACATGGGGATATCATTACTATGCCCGGCTAGACACAGTCGGCTTCTGCCAGTTTCTTGGATGAACATTTTGTTGGCAGCAACTGGCTGTAACATTCCGGGCTTATAGTATGATACATCGATGTTAACGATTATCAAATTGCCATAAATGAAATGCAGATACAACGTACGAAACCTTAGCACGTTAAATACATTTCTGAGACATAATCTCTTTTGTCGGTAGATATCATTATTGCTGTTGTTTTTGTTGTTGTCAATGTTGCAAGGAAGTAGACGGTGGCAATGGATGGTTACATTGCAGTTTCTGAAGTCGCAAAATTGCTGAAAAGCCCCCAAAATGCATGTCGCGAGTTTGTTTCCTTGATTTTATTTACTCTACCTTTGTTTGGTTTCATGTTGCCGGCGCCTGATTGGTACATACAGCGTTAGCAAAATAATGTGTGGGCAAAGTCGCAATGATTAGGGAAAAAAATAATTAATCAATGCAGCGAAATTGAATGAAAATCGATTTAGTATGCGAAATAGGTTGCTACAGAGGCGAGCGGATCAAAGAACACGCAGACCCCCCCCCCCCCCCCAAGTATACTCTCCCGATCCCATTCCCATCCCCACCCCATACCCTCAGTGCGAACCAGACATAGGAAAGGGACAGATGGTAATATAGCTGCATTAACGTTCTCGGAAGATGGTCTCGTTTTGACTAGCTCTGCCTGTGTGTGTATCTGTGTGTCTGTCTATCTGCCTGTGAGAATTACTTCCGAAATAACCCACGCAGGCCCGGCATGCACTAGCCGGTTTTAATCGGCCAACTAATCGGATGGTGACGTCAGGACATTGCCTTTGAATGAAACCAGAGAGTATGTATTTTTAGAGAGATCTCACTTCCGTCAAATCGCCAACTAGGTCGCTGCGGTAAACAAGAAATTGAAGAATTGAAAGAGACCACCTTCACCAAAGATAGTATGCATATCTGTTTACTGTGGTTTGTTCATAATTTTGGGTTGATTGAAACTATTAATTTAGAGCCGCTTGTAAGCTCTCACACCCCGTGGAAATGCACAAATGGATATTGTTTACCGCAACGACCTACTTTCCACTCCACGCTAACAGTGGTTTCGCGGCGCCTCCCATGTCTTGCAGTACAAATCGACTAACGGTGGAACCTCTTTATATATACATACTCTCTGATGAAACCTTCAGCACCAGCCAACTTGCTGGATCTCATTGAAACTCAATGTCGTGACGCCATCAACCAACTAGTTGGATCTCATTGAAAGTCAATGTCGTCACATCATCAACAAACTGCTTGGATCTCATTGAAACGCAATGTCGTGACGTCACTAACCAACTAGTGGACCAATCAAAATTGGCTGGTATAGTTCGCTCCAGGTCGCTAGATTATTTTCCATACGAGCTTTAGCAAATTTAGGAGCGGGGCAGCAACACACTCCCAAACACAGGACAGCTTCAACACATCCCAGGGATTTTCGGTCACGTTCAGAGTCATTTCAGGCATAGTCCAGAGATTGCAGCGCCCATGGCAGTGTTCGACAGGACGGGAAATCCCTTAGCCGATGTCCTGTGTTTGGGGGTGTCTTGCTGCCCCGCTCCTGAATTTGCTAAAGCTCGTACGGAAGAAAAAAAAAAATCACGCCTCCAAGCCTGATTGGGTTATTTCGAAAATAATTCTCAATCACCTGACACAGACATCTCCACAAACATTTGAGCTGGCAAGCAAAGCTGTTGATGCACGTTTCCTGGTGCTCCTAGATATAAAGGAAATTTTCTGTTTATTGCACAGGATAGCCAATTCTTCCCGCACAATGGCATCGATGTATGTCTCAAAAGGCCAGTAGATATGATGAAATGTGGTTTGAACTTTTACGGAAGTGTCTATATAATTGCAGCCGTCGTTTTGAAACAAAGAATTTAATTTTAAGATTTTTTTTGCATGTTTCGTTTTTCATTTTTTTTCGTTTTTTTATAATTTGAACATTTTGTAATCATGTGCAAATAAATATTGCAAGGTCATGACAAAACAAGATAATTTATGGTGCTTTGTAAATACAGTTATATCAGCTCCTATTCATGAAAATTCAGACACATTCGCATAATATTGCAGGCGCAACTTTGAAAACAAAGTAGAAATTATCAGATTTTTATGTATTTTGTGTATTGCAATTTGTCTATAAGCTACATGTTTATGATCGTTGTGGAACATAAAAATACTGGTAGGACATGAGAAGGGTCTGATATTTCGTAATATTGCTTAATTCTAACTGTCAGCCTGCGATTGACACGCCCAACTAAAACAGCTCATGGGATTAGATTGGTTTACCATCTAACCGTTTTCCGATGGTAAAATTATTTGCAGTAATGTTCTCCGCTAGCTCAGGTTCTAGAGCCAACCCGACTTTTGTGCCGCACGGAATATTACTACCAGAAGCAACAGACGCTCTAAATCACAATCAAGCGAGTGGCACAGTATGATGAAATGCGGTTTGAAATATTACGAAAGAGTCCATATAATTGCCGCTGTCGTTTTGAAACGACACGGGGACACGGTGGTATAGAGAGCAGGTGCTCGCCTCTCATGCCGAAGGTACCGGGTTCGATCCCAGGTCGGTGCAGACATGCTGGAATTTTTTTTCGGGGGAAACAATTCCTGTCCCGGATCTTATGGTAGGCGGGATCGAGCACCTATTCTTCTCGGATAAGGTAAAAAAAAAAACTCGGAGGGCCCGTGTTTACGTTGCGCACGTTAATTAAAGATACCTTGGCAGTTAAAAAGTCGAGAAGAGCAGGCCTCACAAGGCCGCTGCCAGGACAAAATTCTAAAAAAAAACACAAAAAACAATTAATCCCTAGCACACAAAACCAACAACACAGAAACAAGAAGAAGAAAAATAAAAACCAAGAAAAGTGTTGGTGTAAAAGAAAAAGGACCGCGAATCTCCTCAAATAAAGACTTAAAAAAGTCACACAATTTCAAAATAGTTTCGATTTTTCTTGAAACCAGCCAGCTCCGCTAGAGTATGTCGACAGTCTTTGAACCAACTAAGAGGTTTTGTAACACTGACACTTATACCAAAACACCACCCAGGAGACAGCAATGTTTTCGCCTCTGTGGATCAGACTGCATGTTAACTAGTTTGCAGTTGGTCCAATAAATGCAAAACAACAACAACAACAACAACAACAACAACAGCAATAAAAAAACCTTGACAATGGGAATTATTCATTTACATACATCTAGTTGAAGTTTTACTCCAATGAATAAAGTTTGTCAGAAACCTCGAATGCCACAAACAATGCCAAGTTCGCAAGCCAATCTGATTAACGAAAATGTGGAGCACCGTCATTTTTGCGTTCAAAGATGGCTTGCGGGCCGGATAAGCATAGCATCCGAACACGTCAAATATATGCTCGAGGGCCGGTCAAAATCCGTTCACAGACTGGATCTGGCCCCTTGGGCTGTGGGTTGCCGATCCCTGTCACAAGGCCTTTCATTGTATCGGTTGTTCTGATTTTTTAGCATATTGAACTCCCACCCTCATCCCAAATCCCACGCCTCGCCCCGTTTTACAAC
>OZ007583.1:30545776-30563276 GCA_963931925.1 Onchidella celtica | reverse complement strand
CAATAAGTTTCTGTCTTTATTTCTTTTTTGCCATATTTTTTCTATGTTCGATCCAAATATTGCTAGAGACGCTAGAGATTCTGTGTTTTTTCTATTTAAATACTTGACTGACACATGCATTGGCTGTGTACATTCTTTTTGAAATTTCTATTTGGACAACGTAACCAAAAGACTTTAAATAATTGTTTGTTTGTGTGTGTGTGTGTGTGTGTGACCAATTTGTGGCCACTTTTCTAAACGTTATTGTAGCCATCTTCTGAAAACGTTATTGTAGCCATCTTTTTGAAAACGTTATTGTAGCCATCTTCTGAAAACGTTATTGTAGCCATCTTCTGAAAACGTTATTGTAGCCATCTTCTGAAAACGTTATTGTAGCCATCTTCTGAAAACGTTATTGTGACCATCTTCTGAAAACGTTATTGTGGCCATCTTCCGAAAACGTTATTGTGGCCATCTTCTGAAAACGTTATTGTGACCATCTTCTGAAAACGTTATTGTGACCATTTTCCAAAAACTATATTGTGGCCATCTTCTGAAAACGTTATTGCTAGCATTAACAACGTATTTAATTTTTTCCAAGATTTTTTCCAGATCTATACAAACTTTAAAAAAAATTTTTTACCAATGTGTTAAAATTATATGACTGTATTTGATTCTATGTTAAACTTAACAGTTCTTAATACGAAATATAAATTTAAAAAAAAAGTTTACCCAAATAGACTGAGAAGGGTGCAAATGGCCGTTATCGTGCCAACGCGCCGTAAAATCCAAACTCAAACTCAAACTCCAATTTGAATGAAAAACAAACAAAAACCGTGCCATTATTGTCACCTGAGATAGTGCACACATATTAAAAACAACAACAAACAACCCGATCCCGTCCCGTGCCGATTTCATTCAGAATTAAATTAAGGGAAGCAGAAGCAAGTTCTTTTTTTGTTTGTTTTTCTGTTCTGGCAAAGCGGTTGGTGTCGTAGCAGAGGTCGCGGGTTCAAGACCGGCCTGAGCCACTTGTTCTTTTTCTTCCTCTACTTTTTCTGAGCACTGACTGAGCATACATATCCAAACTCCACATCGTTTCCCCTTTTAATCAGAATACATACGAGCTCAGACAATTCATCGGTTCTGACTCGATTCTCTTGTCGCCATCTGTCAATCATTCTGCGGGTGATTGGCGTGCGCTGCTGGTGGAGTCTCCTCTTGTCCTATCATTGTGCTATATTCTGTCGTGGTTTTGCTTGTTTTTAGCACACTAGTTGGCCCATGGACTCCGGGAATACACAGATGTGATTTTTAAAGTTGAGTTTCGAGCAACAGAGTGTAAAATTGAGGTCAGAAGGAAATTTCCTGTTGTAATTTTTAATTTTACTCGAAGGAGATACGTCCTTTTTTATTTCCTGCTCAAAATGTCGGAAGACTTTCATCTGTTCAACTCAGTTGTGGCTCACAATCAACGAATGTATTAAAAAATATAGCGAACTTCAACACCTTTTAAAATATGCCCACGTAAACTTTTTCGTCTTTTTATGCGTATTTTGAAATTTTGTAGAATTTAAGGCTCAGCAGTTTAAAAGCCGTTCATGATCACATTGCAGGCTTTACTGTCTTTATAATATGACTTTGGACGTTACCCTGACGAAATGCCTTCTCCCGAACTCAAACTCAATGACAATCCTTCACTGTATCAGGCTCATTGATGATTATTACTTTAAATGAGCCTATTTCCATTTTATTAGGCCATTTTGAATTGTCGTCGACATTCTGAGTTTTTTTTCCTGGCCTACACGTTTTCCTTAAAATACATCCTATGGACAACATTTGTGCCAAGTTCCATGCTTCTATCATGTTCTGAGCGATTGTCCCCATCATCTAGAAATGTCAAGCCCATTACCATGGTCATTTTGCCTTTCACTGCGCTTGTCCTATTTTTTCTGGACTGGTCTTCCAACAAAAGATAGCCAGCGCGCATAACGCAGCGGGAGAATGCTACCACGATAATAATAATGATAGTAACAATAATAAAAAAATCTCTTTCCATTAACGAAAATGGAATAATTTTTCTCGTCGGCTTTTTTTAAAAAATATTATTTTCTCCTTTGCTCGAACATCCAAAATCAGGACATCAGAACAATTTTTTGTTTATCTTATTTTCGACTGGGCTTCACGGAATCCGGCCCTTCGGAATCAGCTAGGAAGAATTTTTTTTTTTTTTTTTTCAGAATCAAACAAATTGTAAAATAAAAGAAATGGATGGTTAGGGGGGGGGGGTGGGGGGGGGGACGGGGAGCAAAAGGTCCCAAATTCGGCTCTCCAACAAATCCAGAAGAAAAGGGAGAACAAAAAAAAAACAACAACAAAGAATAATAGTAGAGTTGGGCTGAGAAATGTTCAGAACGTTGTTTTTTTTATTTTTGCCGTCAATTCGTCGAAAAAAAAAAAGTCTTATCATTCACAGGGAAAAGCCAGTCCTTCGTATTGTGCCAGCTAACTTGATCAAATTATTGCTGTGAGGAAAATAAAAAAAATAAACAAAAAACAACTTTCATTGGATGCTTTGCCATCCGATATTTAGTTAAGATAATGACAGAAGAGTATCCTGGGGCTGTTTTCAGAATATCTGATCGCTTGTTGATGGAAATATGTTCTCTTTATTTGATTAGCGCTTTCTTTTGTAGGTCTAAATACCACGTGTGTGCGCGTGCGTATGTGTGTTTGTGTGTGTGTGTGTGATGGAATATAAAGATTTGGTAATTCCATAATAGGATGGTGGGTTGTTGTATGCATATCTGTGAGACAATGTGGCCACCTAATACAAAACGTGTTCATCTAGTAAATACGGTGTTTCGATATGGCCCGTCAAAATGTAGAGTGGATAAAGCAATACGAAGACATGAAATATTCATATCAATCTGTAGTTGTGCCGTGTTGAAAATCGGTGATTCTGGCATCAGTGTGCCTGGGTGATGACAATTTTACAGCCTCATTGTCAGCATCGTCGTGATTTGCAGCTCAGTGCAGCGAAGTTACCCAGAATCTTCACTGGACCAGAAACTTGACAGGTGGCCAGTAAACCTATGAGCACACCAGACGACTTTGATCCACCGACTAATAGGATTGTGATAGGCAATCTAGACACACTAACGGACAGATAACCGGTATCCCCTTTTAACCAAAGGATTAGCGTTTATTAACAATAGAACCCAAATCAAAAGTTTAGACAGTCAAAATTCTGAATTAATTTTTTTTTTTCATCTTGACACAAATGGGAAATAACACAATGTTTTTGGACACATCCATTAGTCAATTGAATGTCGATTTTTTGGCGTCCTCGGAGACCAGGCAAAATAAATCGGATTTAAAATAAAAAAAAAATGAATGAGAAAAATGAACGGACAAATTTTATTAGCAATTTTTAAAAACCTTTTTTCTCGGTCCTCGCCCACTGGCAGCCCATGAGGCAGATTTGTGAGGAAAACAAAAACGACGTGAATTTTCTCGGTGGTGTTAACCTCTGCATTATTACAACTCGTCGGGCTATTTCCTTATAATTTACTGTTCTTGTTCCTATTCATTCATGTTTCGTTTAGGCGTGATGCGTATAACGTACACATTGCCAAACCTTGGGCTAGTTGCCGGCGGAGTTAGGTCTGTTGTGTCCCGTGTTCAGTGTGAGATATGGACTGTGGGCGGCAGACGTGACCTCGCCCACTGGCAAGACTGAAACACGCCTGTCTTACTAGTTTGGATGCTTCAAAACTGTCTTGAATCAGTTGGGGGGAGGGGGATAGACATCTCGCACTGACTCATGTTTGGTTCGTCCGTCAGAATTGACAAGGACCACCTAGTCATCCTGGGGGGGGGGGGGGAGGGGGGGGGTAGGTGGATGGGCTTCTATGAGTGCGCAGATGACTGATCAGACCAATTCGCGCCCAGAAGTTTCTGACGCAGTCTGGACATGGGATGGTGACGGATGTCGGGGAATTGCTGGCACATTTCCTGGCCTGTCTGCGTTGCCCAGCTGCAGCGATTCTGTTGGCCTCACAGAATTTGGCACCTTTATGGACGAGCTGGAAACCATTTTTGTCTTTCCATTGCAGTGAGCTCTCACGTGTCGTGGTTGATGTTGAAGGCCTTCAGAGACGCTTAGCTTTCAGAGTGTCTTTGAAGCGCTTCTTTTGGCCTACATGGGAGCACTTGCCATGTTGGAGTTCGCCGTATACTGAGTCAAAACAGACGCACAACAGACTTGACTCAATGTACCCCCAGCTCACGTCTTTGATGTGTACCTGACAAGTTACATGAAAAATCATGATTAAATGTTGAAAAGTTTATCCCACGGATCTAGTACTGCAATATCTACGAAAGAATTATTTTCTGACGTGGTCCCGCAGCGCATCTTGTTTCTCAAGGGGGCCGAAATCTACAAATTGATTTAACAGATTTTTATCGTATTTACAGGGTTCATATAGACATACCTTTTCGGGTTAGATTATTAATTCCACTTTCATTTGATCTTATTTATAGGACGTGGGGACTGAAAGCTAGCCCAAAGTAAGATAACCAAAAAAACCCTGAAAGGAGCAAAGTGGCCGTCATCGTGCCGACGAGCTGTTAAACTCCAACTCTGACTCAAAACTTACGCTATTTTAAGCAGATATCTCCCTTTTGCTTTATTATCCGTCATGTTGATAAAGTTGTCACACACTAAACACGAGACGCACTATATGAACACTCAGTGAAGCGGGCCTCTGGTGCTCAAGGCGAATAATCACTGTAAAGAGACCCTTGTCGCCAATTTTTACTTGGCCAAAAGTGAGACCAAAAGTATAAAGAATTTATCAGCAGTAACGAAGTTAAACACTCTTCGAACCTGCACCAGTTGACTCTTTTGCATAATTTGTTCCGTGCAACGCGACACCGAAGGCAGAAAAGTTCGACTTGCGTCCAAAACAAACTGGTCACCAAGGCATTCAGTTGTGACCAGTTCACGTGTCCTTGGGATAGGACATTGTTATACACCCAGAACAGCCTAGATTCCTAATGACGCGAGGATTCTACCTGACCCCGTGGAAAGAATGGGGATCAACATTATATGGTTTCTCGGATAGCTATTGCACTGAGTGACCAGGGATCACTAAGACATTGGAAATTCAGATGGACGCGGGTGTGAATTCTAAAACATACCTCTTTACGATAATGATGGTCGTTTACAAAGCGAGGTCAAATTTCGCTCACAGAGAAGGCCGTTTCTAAGAGAAGCATGCTAGGAAATCTCGTTGTGATTACTTACTTGTGATAGTAGGAATAATAATATTCTGGTGAAGTTTGATGAAATGGCAAAGAGAAAAGCAAAGATCTGCTTTTGAAGTGAAGGACAATATTTTGACTTCCGAAAAACACAAAGGGAGAAGGTCATTGTTCTGGCGCTAGTGAAGGTCATACATTATTATATTATGTTCTGTTTGAGCTTTCCCGGGACTGTTGAAAAATCGGACGAGTGAAACGAGAACGAGAGTGTATAGTTAATAAAGTAAAACATTATCTTGAGATGTGGTTTCAGTGCTGAAATGGGTGAAGCTTCTTTTCACCGGAAAAACAAAAGGACTGGGCACAATTAATTTAATTTGTGTGATGAACCATTGGCACGTCCATTGGAAGCCATAGGAGTTATAGACTAATCAGACTGTGTGTGAGAGAGAGAAAGAGAGGGGAGAGAGAGACAGAGAGAGAGAGAGACAGAGAGACATTGAGAAAGAAAGAGAAAGGGAGAGTCAGAGAGAAATAGCTAAGTGTGTGTGAGAGAGAGAGAAAGAGAGAGAGAATGGGACTGGGGAATGCAGAAACAGAGGCACCAGAGAAAAGCAAGAGGTGAAGGGCATTCTTCAGTTCTCCTGTTGCGAAATTCATTTTTTAAAAAACTTTTATGTTTACTAGTCAGTGAAAATTTGAATGCATGAATGAATTAACATCATAGACACCACCTCTACCCTCCACCCACCATCATCACTGCTATATATAGGCATTGATACCAACGGCGGCAGCACTGCCACAACTACCTCTACAGAAATCAGGCTGCTATGCCAAGAGACGGTATGTTGTCTGTGAAAGAGAGAGAAAGAGAAAAGAAGAGAGAAAGAAAGGGAGAGAGAAAGAGAGAGAGAAAGAGAGAGAGAGAGAGAGAGAGAGAAGAAGAGAGAAAGAAAGTGAGAGAGAAAGATGAGAAAGAAAGAGAGAGAGAAAGATAGATACAGAAAGAGAGAGAAGGAGAGCGGGAAAGAGAGAAAGAGAGAGAGAGAGAGAGAGAGAGAGAGAGAATAGTCGGAAGCAAGGGATACGCCTTTTTTCAGCACTATGGAAATAGTAGGTGAGGCTTGGCTCCACGTCTTGCCACCGGCGGATGAGCACTTTACAAATATTGTGAGCAATGAATAAATGTTCTAAAGGTGATACAAATCAGGCACTTTCGCTCCCTGAGTAGTGGTCAAACAACTGAGACATCTCACCGGTCAAGTGGAGAGAGAGAGAGAAAAGACAGAAAAAAGAATGGGGATGCTGGGAGTGAGTGAGTGTGAGAAAGAATTTGGTAGTTTCAGAGAAATACGGGGAGCACAGAGCGACAGAGGGAAACAGGGAGTGAATGAAAGAAAGTGTCACAAGGTGAAAAAAGAGAATCTTTGTATGTTCACAAAACGTGAAGAAGGAAGAAAATTATCCAATGTCAGAAGAAAGCAAAGACATAGATACAAGCAAACAGACATACAGACAAACAGACAGACAGAAATGAGCATGATGAATAGATGTAAATTGAGAAATCTGATAACTGTCAAAGAGAAAGAAATGCCAGGAAGACAGACAAAATAATAATAATAAAAAAACCTACACCACCCGTTAGTATTAATGAGGAAGTTGCTTATCACAGCACGTACATTTTGCCCTCTGTCAAGCAAAGTTGGCCAGAGAAACTGGACTCCTCAGTGGGTCAGTGAAAGTATCGTTTACAAGCTGTTCTCTAACGGTCTCCCGATTTCCTTTAACCCCTGCGTCGGCATTCCTAAACTAGGTCAGTTAGATCCATTCCTACAATTGAATAAGCTCTGGTGGTATATACTTTTTTTCTCTTTTCTGATTTTGTCTGCAATCCTTTTCTCCAAATTGACGCACTTTTACCGTTAGGACTGTTGTCTCGATGTTAAAGCTTTGAGCTCGTCTGAAGATTATGTGTTGAAACCAAGGAGTGTGAGCATAGACGTGAAGAAACAGAACCAACATGGCGGATTCTGAGGAGAGGGGGGCATGGTCAGTTAGAGAGAGAGAGAGAGAGAGAGGGAGAGAGAGAGAGAGACAGACAGACAGAGACAGAGAGAGGCAGAGAGAGAGAGAGAGAGAGGAGGGGGGAGAGAGAGAGAGAGAGAGAGAGAGAGAGAGAGAGAAAGAGAGAGAGAGAGAGAGGGGAGAGAGAGAGAGAGAGAGAGACAGACAGACAGAGACAGAGAGAGGCAGAGAGAGAGAGAGAGAGAGAGAGAGAGAGAGAGAGAGAGAGAGAGAGAGAGAGAGCCTCGCCACCCACCCACAGATAATAGAAATCCCAGATCCGCCACTGAGTATAACGTTACATTATGCACTATTATAACTTTGTAATATTTTCTTTCGATTTGAATAGTTTCGTGAAACAAATCATGACCTTTTGATTTATTTCACGAAAACGGAAAACGGGTTCTTGGAAAATAAGACCCATTTAAGGCATGGAGTAGTGTCTGTTTTGCCTCAGTTTTGTGAACTTCGGAGTTAGACGGACCTGGCGCATTAGTTAGGCTGGAACAATACTGTCTCTCTAGTCGAGCCAAGAGAAGCTCAAAACTGAGCTATAACCGATGCAAAACAGACGTGACTCAGTGTACTTCTAGCCGAACCATATTTTTGTACCGTACCTTTCTTCCAATCAGTACCTTCATAATTTTTTAAGGGCTGTTAATTAAATAATGTTTTATTTTGGCGTGCTTTTTCTTTGCGTTCAGAAAAGGAGTTTGTGGAGTATAAATAAATTTTTTTACTTTGAAGAAATAAGGTCGAGTCTTTAACCCTTTCACTTTAACACGGCTCACACGTTTCAGATCCCCTTGAACGCTTTAATTTCATAGTAATTATACCCTGTAAACACACGACTTTGGGTTTAGTTTCAAAATACACAAAAAATCTTGCACTTAACTTCTAACAATTATGACAATAGTATCGGTTTACGCTTAAATGCTTATTAAGAACAGGAGACAGGACTATAATGTTTTGTGCGTAAGCACAATATTGTGCAATGTGTAATGGGAAACCTAGCAGACACGGGCTTTGTCCAGCATTGTGTTGAAAAAGCTGGGCGAAAAGTCAGTCCACCCTAGCAAAGATACTATAGAACTGATAAGATAAGACAGCTGGTGAAAGGATTGACCGAACGTCTCCCATGTGCATGTAAACACGTGTCATTGTTTACTGCAGTGAACTATTTTCAGCTCGCCTCGGATTGGTTCGCGACGCCTGAAGTGCTCGCAGTGCAAATCAGCTAACGAATAAAAATCAATGCTATCATCACCATGGTTATGCGTCCGTCCTTACAACAAAGATGGCCGATAAGCGCAATGGGGCTATAGTCTGTCTATCGTTTTGCTTCTCCCTAGCACAATGTCACTGTTATGACACCGGCGTGCCTTCTCCAAACTCAAAGTAAACAAGTAAAATCTAACTCCAGACGGGTTTCCAACACAAATACTGTATCTGTAATTACAAAAATAATAAATGATTCTGGCATGAGAAAATTGATAAATAAGCTCTACTTTTCTCCTTTTATCTTCATCCACGCCCTTACTCTGATAAAACGACGTAAGTTATTTCCACGACATGTATAAAGGCAATTTTTCTTTACGCATAATGCCAATCTTGCGCTTAATGCTATCTCCTCCAAGATGAAAATAAGATAAGATAAAAAATTATCGCCCGGTAATCCGATCAAGAAATATTTTTTACTTTATATCTGATATGATTTAGGACAGGGGAAGAGTAGAATTTCCCATTGAGCCTAATTCCTAGCCATGTTCTTATCCAGGATTTGATTAGCAATAGCAACGGCAGGTAGAGAAAGAAAAATTCAGGGAAAAGATTGTTTTTACAGAAATATTTTTTTACTGCCGATTTCGGGGAGAAACTCATGGAGTCTAACATAGTGATAAAGCCATGCAAGTAAAGAAGGGCCGACGGCGTGCGATAGTGAGAAGGACTTTGTAATGTACAAGATAGAAATGTAGTTAATCTCCATAATTATAATTTTAAAACACAGGAGACACTGGTAGTTTAAAACATGTTTAATTTGAAAAGGTTAAAAAATACACAGCATTATTTCATATAAACACAACAGTATTCAGGCCTCTAAATATGACTCTTTAACAATGCCTCACAATAATGTTATTATCTGAGTTTTTCTTTACATGCTTACAAGTGCACGAGGAAATAATGTGGCATTGAAGCTGCAAGTACAGTGCATTTCAGGCATTGCATCTCTCTCCTCTCCCCTCCCCCCCCCCCCCACCTCTTTCTCTCTATTGATGTTTTAGCACTCAAAATAATATATATCTTCTCCACTTCTGAGGCCTACAAGGTTAACACAGAATTCAAACGAAATCGCATGCGTTACCATAGAAACCCAACAACAACAGCAGCAATGAACAACGAACAACGCCTGCTACTGGCATCAACAGCACCCGCACCACGGCCATCACTAACACCACCAGCATCACGAATATAAATATAACAAAAAAAGTCGCTTTCCGTTAAAAAGCTACATAAAAATAACAACCATATCAGATTTCTCACTGATAACACGACAGGCAAACAACTAACTCAGCAATGAATCCTGACAGATGAACATAAATAAAACAAAGTACAAACAGTCGATCATGATGTCGGACAAAGAATATTCGTGCCTAACACGTGTAAAACCAGACACCCTCGTAATCAAATATAAATGGAGAAACCTTTTAATCCATCCACGTAATCAGTGATACCGACAAGCAGGCATGATCTCTTACGCACTCACTCACGCGTGCGCGCGAACACACACGCAGACACACATACACACAGATTCGTATGCACTCAGATATACATACACACAGATCCGTTTCATATGCACTCAGACATACATATGCACAGATTCGTATGCACTCGGACGCGCCTACACACAGATTCGTATGGATTCAGACGCGCATACACACATATACTTATGCTCTCTCTCTTTCTCTCTCTCTCTCTTTCACTCTCTCCCTCACACACATACATACACACACAACACCCAGACACAGATTCGTAAACACACAGAGCCAAGCACACACAGACTCAAACTCATCCACCTATAAATACGAACACCCTTTTCACCGCGAGGCCAAACAAGCTTTAAATTTTGTTATTTTGGTTTTTCTTTTTCCTTGTATCCATCAAATTTCCAAGCTGTTCATGATTTCTGTCATGTGCTTTTAGTTAAAAATGCCCATAAACAAGACGGTTTAAGTATGGTAACTGTCGGGGCTGTTTTGACAAAGTTCATGATTTCCTCAATAGTTTCACTGTTTACATAAGTTTCAGACCCCTCGAGGTCATCGTTAAAGTACGTTGGCTCAACTTTGGCGATTTCTTGATACCCCTTCCCCCTCCTCCCCCCTCCCCCCCCCCACAATACTATTCTCACATGTTTAACCTCACCCTTTCTCCCCCTCCCCCACCGAAAAAAAATAGTTCTACTTTTTTTTTATTTGTTCAACTTTCTATCATGTTCATTGCCACATTTTGCTAATGAAGATCTATCGATTGAAAACTTCATTTGTCTTTCTTTTTCCTTTGTGTTTTATTGCTTCTTTTCTATATATTATTTCTTACGCGAGGCTTTGCTAGATACAACGTTTTCTTTTTCTCCTTGCCATATTTTAACTTTGCTTTAAGTCTTGGTGCCACCCCAGAGATTTCTTTTTTTTTTTTTTTTTTATAACCCCCCCCCTGTATGAGTGTGCGGCTATCAGATTGTAGAATGTTGATAACAAGGCCCTGCTGTTTGAAAAATCGCCAGTATTTTCCTTGTATTGTTTTTTTTGTTTGTTTTGTTATTATCATTGCGCGTTATACAATTGTATACTGGAATGTTAAAATGTTGAAATATAACATTTCCGAGGTAGGAGAAGAACAATGTCACTGTGAAAACTAGGCTAATTTTCCAAAACACTGTGAAAGGGAATTCATCTTTTTGTCAACGAAACTAATTTATTTTCACCTAATTTTCGCTGCGCTTTTCTGAAACAGTCAAAGCGCAAAGCTAAAAAAAAAAATTAATAATCTTAAATAACACAGAACCACTTTAATGGATTTTGTCCCTGGACTTGTTTCAAAGGATACTGTGAGTTTGAATTTGGAGAAAGTACGTCGGCGAGATAAGGACAATATTGTGCTCGGAATGAGCAAAACGATTGACAGAATAGCAGAATGATAGGACAGAAGGAGACACGACCAGAAGGGCCCACCGGCCACCTGCACTTTAAATAATACAACTAATTCTGAATTAAATTTACGTCTAGCCATTTGTCTGTTGCATGTTTGTGCACCTCTGTAAGCCCGCATCTATTATGTACATATCTGCTCTGCGTTTTTGGCATAAGTCATTTTGACCCTTTTGAGATATTAATAAAAAACTGTTTCTTTTCCTGTCATTTGGTTGACTTATTGCCATTATGATTCTGTTGGATTACTACATTTGCTTATTGGCGCATTTCTTTCTCTATACAATTATCTGATTGCCCTCGTGCGCAGGAATGCAATGAACCGCATGTGTTGCTTTTGGCAAAATAGTCTGACATATGCCCTTGTCGTAGAGCAGTGACGAATTGTGTCGGTGTACGAGTATGAAGGGCTTTCTTTTTTTTTTTGGTTGGTGGTTTTGCAGTTTTTCAGATTTTTTATTTTTATTTTCGCAAGCATAGGTTTTGGCGAGAATCTTAATGCAAAGCGTATGGGATTTGTGAAGCTCCGCTGAGTTGACGCACGAACGAATCTAAGTCAATAATATCAATCGATCTCTTGTAAGAAGTTGTTTCAAGAAAATGTAATCGGCACAGGCTTGGTAAGTTGTTATCTGCTGATGTCACTACACAGCCCACTGTTTCTGTAATTTCTAAATTCTTAGAACAAACCAGATCCAGGAAAACAATTGCGCCCCGGGGACATGTTGATCTAGATGCCTGTCATGCTGAAGGTACGATCCTATACATTTCCTGTTGAAATCTTTAATTGTTCGATTTTTTTTCACTTGAAAAAGGCGAAAGCCGAAAATTTTGTGTATTTTCTGTCTTCTCTTTAGTTTGCTTTGTATCGTTTGGGTTTTATTTCTCACGCAGGGCTTCGCAACATACAACTTTTTCTTTTTGCCCAATTTTGACTTGGCAGTTGGAAACCGAAAAGAGCAGGCCTAGTAAGGCCGCGCTGCTGGGGCAAAAATTAAAATAAACAACAAACAAAAAAACTACCACTAAAACATGCACAAACGTTAACAAGAAAAATAAAAACAAGAAAAATGAAGTACAAATGCCAAGAGCAGCGAATCTCCTTAAATACAGAGCTAAAGCCGACCCCGGAAAGGACGGTAGCCAACAACTTTAGACTGAGGCCCCGAGAAACCAAAGATCTCAGACCGGAATTGCCTGATCCCTGAAAACGATGTCTGATGGTCGTAGCACTGGGTGACACAGACGTAGGTCGTCACTAGTGGATGGTGACATACCTAGCTAAGATGTCTGTCGCCAGTTTGTATAGACTACGCAAAGGAAAACATTCTCTTTCAATGTTCGTACAAGCCGTATGAAATGTCTTTATGTACAGTCCAGACTGTCTGACCGCTGTATCCGAGCTTGCAAGTTGCACTGAATAGCAGCTGAGCGTTAAGTAATGCGTGAAAGCTTTACAGTAGGCCTTTAAAGGTCAGATAAACTATCTATCTATCTATCTATCTATCTATCTATCTATCTATCTATCTATCTATCTATCTATCTATCTATCTATCTATCTATCTATCCTAGGTCACTCCAAAGTCCACTTGTTAACTTGCCAGTTTGCCCGTTTGCCTATCGCTGTTTGCCCCTCCATACAACAAATCTTTTCTTCCTGGCCATAACCTTTCAATTCTCCCGTTTGTTTGTTTGTTCATCTGTCACCTGGGAACATCTAACCCTGACAGTCAGCAGGTCATGAAACAAAATGAAGAAAAAGTGATAACGAGCAGTCTTTACGGAGATTTGTTTACTTAGTTGCCAGCAACGACCTCGACATTCTGGAGGAACCACCGGATGTTTTGTTCTAAATACGTTGCTGTTGTTGTTTTAAATGGCCTTACCTGACAAAAAGACACATGCATTCGTGCGCACACCCACACCTCCCCCCCCCCCCCTCCACCAAGACTCCTACCACAAACACCTCCAACAACAACAACAAAAACAACAACAAAACGCAGTACCGCCGACCTTCGATTATAAACATTGTACTGTAAACCTCTTATTATTGCGGTCCTACTTTTCTTTTAATGAACACGGATCCCCTGAAGAAATTTTTTTTTTCGAAACAACAACAAAGAAAGAAAGAAAAAATCCTTACTAAAATTAGGTTTGCAGAGGGCAGAGGAGCTGGATGCATTAGGTAGCCATCCAAAATAAATAATAATAAAAAAAAAAAAGGTCAAGAACATTTTGTTCCGTGAAATATTCACGAAAACAAAACAAACAAAAACAAAACATAAAAAGATGGCTGAGGAGGGAGTGAAGAGGGAGTGAAGAGGGATTTGCCAATATCTATATAATTTCTATTCCAGTAAAATGTTCATGATTGGACAAGGAAGCTGGCCCCGTTTTGAGACAGGGGAAACGTTCCAGGCCATTTCGATACATAATTTGGAAAATTAGTCTTGTTAAGTGAACTGGAATAAGTTTTCAATCTCCCTTGAAGAAAGATATTCATTCACAAATTTGATCGGGAAAAATTGGAATCGATGCACGTAGGTATGAATAGATGCCGAAAATCAGTAAATTGTTTTCTCGCCAATTAGTACAAGGAAGTCGTACTGGCTTCACCAATTCTTTTGTGATTCTACAAAGACAGGAAATTGGATGCCAGTAACAGCAGTTGATTGGCCCAGTAGTAGTCCGAAACATATCGCTCCCAAGCAATCAGGGAGTATCAGTTTAATGTCATCTATAAGTAATCATTAGATAGGGTAACGCAGGGATGTAAGTACACCTTCAGTTCTGTTCCTAACTTGTGGCTTGAGATGGTTAATCATCAGCGACTTGGTTTCTGTAAATCCATTCTTCCTGTTAACTCTCTAAAGCAGAGGTCGGCAGTCTTTCAGGCCAGAAAAGCCATAATAAGTTTCAGATTTTCTATAGAATTCAGCATTAAAGTGAGCAGCCAAATGGATGAAAGTCCGTGTACAAGTGGTATATATATATATATACTCATATTAGATGAAAAGAACAAAGATGCTTTTATTGTAGAAATTGCTGTTCCGTTTGACAAATTCATCGATTTATGTTTTCGTGAAAAGTTTTTGAAATATCTACCATTGCATAATGATATGAATGACAAGGGCTACCACTGTAGAATCATTGTTATTATCGTGGGAGCATTGGGGACTGTTCATAACAAAGCCGCGTCAGGGTTAAAAATGCTAGGTTTCAGCAATAGGCAGTCAACTAGCATGTGCAAGTTTATCAGCATTAGCGCAATTATAGGTTCGCAAAGAGTATGGAAAAGAAGGTCTATTGTACGGAATATATTGGTGTGTTGTACAGCTGAAGATGGTTGAATATGTGATTATGTAAATGGATGTATTCATTGCATGTAAAATCATATAGTCAATAAAGTTCTTGAAGTATTTAAAGACTTCGCTTTTATGGGCAACTAAGAAAATGAAAAAGACACAAATGAATGCTAAATGAGCCGCTTGTTGCCGTCTCCCGGTATAGACCCTGATTTAACATCTATTGACTGACTTATTTATGGGAGATAATGTAAACTTATAAACTTCCATGAAATAGGAAGCTATTTTGGAACACCCATGAATAGCCTGCCAAACAGTTTATGGAAATGGGTCATTGCACACCATCAAAGCTAACTTAATTCGGAATGTTTCACATATTGTCGGCCCTATCATGAAATAGCACAAGAGTATTCACACAACTGCAGGTGGAAACTCTTTGTTTGTCAAATTTTCTACGAATTCCGTTATGAAATTTTCATATTTTGTGTTGAATAAGAGTACCGTATCTCAAATGTTTATTTATGTAACTAAAATGTGTGTAAAATAAGGAATGCGTTACCAGCAAGCGGCTCTTTTCTCCCCTCCTGTAAAATTTTGTCCTTCCCACTTGTAAGATTTCATGATGTGGACAGCGATATAAAAAGTCCATCGCGATCTGTGGGATAATGAAAATCATGAAGGTTATGATTTTCTTTTTCAAGTGTATTTAAATTTATAGATTGATAGAGCAAAGTCCGTAGGCGTATATAATCCAACGGCCTGTTGCATGTTCGTTTAGAAATAGCCAGAATCATAGTTTTCATTTTAGTTTTATTATTGTGTATTTCTGGAGCTCTGCTGAAAATACTGTGAGGGCAGAGCTCCTAAAACATTTGCATATTTGATATATTATACAATGTTACATTCATTTTTTTTAAAGGAAACGTTGTGAAATGGCTTTTTTACAATGTTTCCTTTTGTGTTCACTCAGTGGCTTTGTTTCAGTTCAAAATTAGCTTTATATCGGCAACATTTGCAAGAAAAGTGTTAAACAGAGGCTGTGGGTTAGGGCAAGACGCAATATCATCAATTTTGCCAAGATATTTCTGAAATTTTTATTTTTGTCCTGTTTTATCTGCATGAAAATGGGCTTCAAGTCTCATTGCTGCAGAAATTGCCTGGGGTGGAGTGGACTGTCAATAATAACCACCATTAGAAGACTTGTTTGACAAGCCGTCCCTTCTTCAGAAGATCAGCCCGCATTGTTCACTCTCCCTAAGAGTTCCAATTCTTCTTCTTTTTCTTCATCTCATTATCGTCATTATAAGTATTATAGACATTGTAGAAATGTTACCACATGCTTTTTTCCTTTTAAATCAAGAAATATTAATTTTAAACTGTAGTAATATGTATCACAAACATATTTATCGCCGATAAATTTAAAAGTAATCTATAAAAGTGGAGCTCTGTCGCCAGGTGTCTTGGAAATAACGTTTAAATAATAATAAGTAAAACCGGGCAGAAGAACGTTAAATGTTCGCAGCTGTGAGAGGTATTAAAAAGCAACAGCAATACGTAGCAGCAGCAGCAGCAACAACAACAACAGCAACAGCAGCAAAACTGTCACTGAAAACGGATTAATCAGACCTTACTCATTTAATCATGCGGACAAACCTTGCAGACAAAGTTTCAATTTCTGCACTTGCAAACACCAAAGTCATCGAAGCGAGCTTGTTTCAATCGAATAATTGCTCCAATAAAAAAGACAAAGACGAAACTGACTCCAGCTTCTGTGTGTTTGTGCCTCCATAGAAGTCGCAGAATCATGCAATTTCACCTAGGGCATTGGGCCAATGGAGATTCAGGTGTACATAATTCATGTCATTCTGAGTCCCCAGAGAATCTCTGCGTCTAGTATCATCCAATACCGTGAATTATTGAAGACCTGAAGTAGATTACTGTCAAATCAAAAAGAAATACAGCAACAAAGTTTACCACTGCTTTTACTGCTCTTTAAATGTACCAGCTGGTCCGCTGGGTTAGAGTTAGCATGACGTTTGGCTCCTTGGCCACAATAATCGCGTCGTTAGACGAAATAGCTGCAGTAACATATTAGGTCGAAAACTGGTCGGAAAAAAAACCTATTGTGTGTATTTTTAGCGACATGGTCCCAATAGTCTCCATCAGTTAATTATCAATCTATTATGTATTGGTACATTAATGTTTTTCAAATTCCCAACTATAAGTGCCGGCCCTCACTAATTGAGTTGGTCTGATAACTAGTTGGATGGATAAAGTCTCGCAAATCCATCTTATATAGGATAAGTAAAACAAGATCGGAGATTTGATTTAGAAACATTCTGAAGTCCCCGTACGGCAGTTAGGAACACCCGGATTGTATATATTATGGAAATAAAGCGTTTCTGACACGATGACGGACATATTTGGGAAATGTTATACATAAATTTGTAATAATAATTGAACATTTTTCATGGAACTGTTTACATGATTATCGCCTTGGGAAACCATCTCTCTCTTGTAAGGAGAGAGGGAAATAGTGGAGAGAACGGGAGATGGGATGAGTTGGAAATTATCTATTATTCTTTTGTTTTTGTAGGGGGCTGTGTTATTTTGCATAAGTTATAGCTGAATAGTGAACGCAACGGAGTATTTTCTGTATTCCGCTTTGCAATTATA
>OZ007583.1:30518276-30538276 GCA_963931925.1 Onchidella celtica | reverse complement strand
TACAGTACTTAGATATGAACTTACTTTCTGAATTGTTAATGTTTAGTTTCTTCAGCCCAGTAATAAATCTTCTGTGAACATTTCCCAAACTTCCAATTATTAAAACTATTATATCACATTGGTATCCCATAGCACTGATTTCAATGGCTAATGGGAAATATTTGTCAAATTTGCCTTGATAACATCTATCAATGTAACAGTCGTATGGTACTGCTACTTCAACGATCTGGACTTTCTTATTAGTATTGTCTCTATAACTGTGATGTCAGGACGTGTTGCTCTGGTGGTAAAGGATGTTGCCTCTGATCCAAACATTGATGGGTTGATGAGTGTGTCCTTTAGTACTTCTTTGTTACGATTGTAATAAGTGATACTGTCCTTGACCTTGTTGTAGAACACACTTGATAGAATAGACAGTATTTTCCACCACATGCTAGGATCTGGATGAGCATAGCGGGGTTTAAAGATGGTAGGCTTCGTGCTGATAGCAATACGAAAAGCCTTTTCATATATAATGAATTCGTCCCAAAGCTGGGCGTTGTTAAAGCGATTCCAACTCACCGGATTCCACAGTGTGTTATGGTCGACATTTTGGTAGTTCCGGTCGAAATCTTGAGTTCCAGGAGAAATAAGTTTTATCCTACCACTTCTCATGGCACTTTTATAACACACTCTGAGCCTAGGGACTAGGCCCACAGTTTTGTTCACCATGGCTACGTTATCGGCGGCAGTTACGACGGATCACGGCCCCAAAACAGCAGGAAGAACAGCACTACACAAAAGCGCAGCTAGTTCAGCCGCCATCTTGATGACGTAGATAGATAGATAGCTAGATAGATAGATAGATATGGATAGATAGATAGATAGATAAATAGATAGATAGGTAGATAGATAGATAGATAGATAGATAGATAGATAGATGGATAGATCGAGATAGATAAATAGATGGATAGATAGATAGATAGATAGATAGAACCATTCCATCGCCCCTCACACTTGACACAATCCCTGTAGGCCCATAAAGCGCCACTACACACTCACACCTCTCATCAGGAACATCAAAGAACATTTTTGTTTCTCTCTTGTACCAAGGGGATAACTGTTTGTTTTTTTAAAAAAAGGTTTGCATTGTAGGGAATGTTGAGGGCTGAACTTTTCTGAATAGTTCACCAACTTTTCTGTGCATCAATGGATTTGCTGTTTATCATTAAAGGTTAGAGGAGATCTGGTTGCGACACTATAATGTAGTAGACGCGGAGCGAGAGAGTTGTTGCTGCTGTTGTTGTTGTTATGCTTCTTCTTCTACATCGTCTAATTGTTATCTTGTTAGTACGCCGTCAATCTAAAGATGTTATTGCTGACAAGGACATAATTATTTAATGCTGGAAGTGAGAAAATGGTTGCTTTCTTTGCATCTCCTTTTCTGTTGTTGTTGTTGACGCTTGTCTTTTTGTTGGAGTGTCAAAAAGTCGTTTTCTATATGTCTATCTGTTTTTCCACCCATTCATTTATCTCTATGCATGCATGCACACATGCATCCATCCATCCATCCATCCATCGATCCACCCATGCCTCTATCTATCTATCCATCCACCCACGCTTCTATCTATCCATCCACCCCTGCCTCTATCTATCCATCCATCCTTCCATCCGTCTATCTATCTATCTATCTATCTATCTATCTATCTATCTATCTATCTATCTATCTATCTATCTATCTATCTATCTATCTATCTATCTATCTATCTATCTATCTATCTATCTGTCTATCTATCTATCCTATCTATCTCTCTATCTATCTATCTCTCTATCTATCTATCTCTCTATCTATCTATCTATCTATCTATTTATCTATCTACCCGAGTTATAGCTGGCCCCGACGACACTGTTGTATTCTTACAAGCCTTTTATTGCGTCTTTTCTTCTCCTTATTGCCAATATCGTCTCTGTTTCTCACAATACGTTAATATTTGTTTACAACAGTGCTCAGAATGACACCGACAGAGAAGAAAGAAACAAGATTATTTCCTGTATTATCTTCGTCATCAGAAACTGTCGTTTCAAAACAATCCTAATCAACTGACCACGAGTTGTTGACGAAAGGAAAAATGCGAGAGGAACAAAAAACGAAATGACTATTTAGGCGTTCAACTGCGTATAGAAAACTGGATGGTGACATTTCTGTCCCAAATATGTGGATTACTTTCAAGGTCGTGAAGGAATATTATATCAGCGACAACAAATAACATTTTTTTACTGTTATATGATGGCCATCGTTTTGATAATATCTATGTCTCTCCGTCGGTCTGTCCATCCATCCATCCTGATGGCCATCGTTTTGATAATATCTATGTCTCTCCGTCGGTCTGTCTATCCATCCATCCTGATGGCCATCGTTTTGATAATATCTATGTCTCTCCGTCGGTCTGTCCATCCATCCACCCTGATGGCCATCGTTTTGATAATATCTATGTCTCTCCGTCGGTCTGTCCATCCATCCATCCACCCATCCACCTATGCCTCAGTCCATCCATCCATCGATCTATCCATCCATTCACCCACCCATCCAACATCCACCCACACATCTATCTATCTATCTATCTATCTATCTATCTATCTATCTATCTATCTATCTATCTATCTATCTATCTATCTATCTATCTATCACCAAGAGTTACCTAAGAGCCCAAGAACACCGGGCTCCCTACTCTGCTCTTCTAAACACCCAATCAGTTCAATACACTGTAGAACCTACATTCCAGCCCAAAATCCCTGTTACGAAAGGTCAGCCCTTAATACGGCCACTAACAGGTAACAAGTAGACAAATCCAGGTAATCGGAGAGAACAAAAGAGAAACACCGACGGGTGACGACAGCCACTACAACAATAATAAAACTACTTGCTCATAAACAGTGAACAACAACGACACACGGTGAAGCAAGAAGAGCCCCCCTCCCCGTCTCAAAACCTCTCAAACCAGCAGCCTACGTAAGTACAAAGAGTGACGCACGAGAGAACTCGATAAATGCAAGGGTGATCTAGAGGCAAAGTGCTTGCCTCTCATGCCGAAAGTACTGGGTTCGATCCCCGCTCGGTGCAGGCATCTTGTGCCTAGGTAGGATCGAGCACCTGGTCTTCTCGGATAAGGACGAAAAACGGAGGGCCCGTGTGCATGTTGCGCACGTTGAAGGTACCTTGGCAGTTAAAAGTTGAGATGAGCAGGCCGAACAAGGCCGCTGCCTGGGCAAAATTCTAAATAACCAATTCCTACCACAAAAACACACAGAAACAAGAACAAGAAAAATAAAACCAAGAAAAGTGTTGGTGTAAATGCCAATGACAGCGAAACTCCTAAAATAAAGACCTAAAACACAGAACTCGATAAATAAGAGGATGAAAAAAGTGGAGAAACTATTTGGCTCAGGTGGCTAAGTTAGGTTTTTTTTTGCACGGTGAATTTTGAGAAAGCAGTAGGTTTAGGGATTGGGTTAAGGATAGGACTGGAGTCGGAGTTAAGCTAGGTTCACCGCTGTATTCACAGTTTTCGTCGTCGTCGTCCTCGGCCTCCTCCTCATCACCATTATTATCATCATCATCATCACCATCATCATCATCATCATCATCACCACCAAAACCATCATCATCACTACCACCATCACCATCATCACCACCATCATCACCATCATCACCACCAACATCACCATCATCATCATCATCATCATCACCACCACCATTACCATCATCATCATCATCATCACCATCATCATCATCACCACCACCATCATCATCATCATCATCATCATCACCATCATCATCATCATCATCATCATCATCACCACCATCACCACCACCATTACCATCATCATCATCATCATCACCATCATCATCATCACCACCATCATCATCATCATCATCATCATCACCGTCATCATCATCATCATCATCATCATCACCACCATCACCACCACCATCATCATCATCATCATCATCACCACCATCATCATCACCACCATCATCATCACCACCAACATCACCATCATCATCATCACCATCATCACCAACACCATTATCATCATCATCATCATCATCACCATCATCATCATCATCATCATCATCATCACCATCATCATCATCACCACCACCATTACCATCATCATCATCATCATCATCACCATCATCATCATCATCACCACCACCATTACCATCATCATCATCATCATCACCATCATCATCATCACCACCACCATCATCATCATCATCATCATCATCACCACCATCATCATCATCATCATCATCATCATCACCACCATCACCACCACCATCATCATCATCATCATCATCACCACCATCATCATCACCACTATCACCACCATCATCATCATCATCATCACCACCATCATCATCATCACCACCATCACCACCACCACTACCACCACCATCACCACCATCATCATCATCATCGCCACCGCCATCATTATCCCATAAGCTCTATAACCATCAAATGAATGAATGAAACAAGCAGTCCACATACATGACTTCACCACCACTACCACCACCACCACAACAAGAAGAAGTACAACAACAATAAAGCAACTACCAAGGACAAGATTTTATTACTTGTATAAACAATCTATCCAACACTACAGATTTTGCAAGACAACATTATGAAATTGGTAAACCTGACAAGTACAACTTCTACTCCCATACTCAGACTTGAGTAAAAGTTTCTTACATAATTTGTAGCTATAAAGCTGTTTTAATGATCTATTACACAACACCTGAATCCTCAGTGTAGTTACGTCTACTTTATAGGAAATCGTTACTTTTATGTTCTTTTTCTTTGGGTAAGGGTTTTCAGACCTGCTGGTCAACCCCACGGTTTGTGACCCCTAGGGGACTCGTTAAGGCATTGCCCTGGGGGTCGAGAGATGAGCACCCGCACAAGAAAAGTCTGTCTGTCTGTCACCTCTCACTTTCTCTTTCTCACTCTCTCTCTTAATGTCCGTCCGTCTGTCTCCGTCTCTCTGTCTGTCTCTCTCTCTCTCTCTCTCTCTCTGTGTTCATCTGCATATATGTCTGTTGGCCTGCCGGTCTCTTTCTCTCCCTCACACGGTAGCAGTAGTGTATTTCTCTCCTTCTCTCTCGTCTAGGTGATTCTAGGTGTATATATTTATGAGAGAGGGACCGGTATGTTCAGAGAGAGAGAGAGAGAGAGAGAGAGAGAGAGAGAGAGAGAGAGAGAGAGGAGAAAGAAGGAGAGAGATTAAAGAAGGAGAGAGATATTAAGGAGAGAGAGAGAGAGAGAGAAGGAAAGAGAGATTTTTAAGAAAGAGAGACAGGGAGAGAGCGAGAGAGAAAAACAGAGAGAGAGAGAGTGAGAGAGAGAGAGAGAGCGATATACAGAGGTAAATTTAGAGAGAGAGAGAGCGGATTATAAGGGTTGGGGGGTAAGGGGGGGGGGAGGGGTACTTTGTTTAAGAGTTGGGGTGAGGTTCTCAATTGATATAATCAGTTTTGAAAGGGGTGGCGATGTCAAACAAGCTGAAAACCCTTGGGGAAAAAAAGAGGGAAATAATATTCCCTAATGTTTGTGGGTGTAGAAATAGATCCGACTGACGTCACTGGCTTGAGACCAATGGCATTACATGATATTGGGTCTCGCCCTGTAGTTTTTGTAGGTTTGGATTTGCAAGTTTTTTCATCATGTAATTTGCCGAAGTTGCGACAGATGTTGAGTCTACGTACATGCGTGGAAAAGTCGTGCTCAAGGGCTTAACTTTGTTGACAATACATGGATTTTCAAGTAGCATTGTCTGCACTGATTTGTTGTATCGTGTGTGGGTAGGGGAATTTGAAAACGGAGCATTGGAGGATTTTAAGATGTATTAGAGGGTGGAAATATGTGGTTTGCCCAGACAAAGTACACATTTTTTCTTTGCGTAATACATGTTTTTTCCCCTCTAATTGAATCGATTTTATTATATGTTTAGTCTGTGTGTCTGTCTATCTGTCTGCACTTTTGCGTTGATGGTCCTTTTAATTTCACAATGCGTAAAAAAAGGAGGAGTTTATTTTGTGTGTGTGGCAACATTTATTCAGTATTGATCTATTCCATTCCTTCCATCCATCCATCCATCCACACGTCATTTCATCCATCCATTTATCCATGCATCCATCCACTCCCCTACCCACCATACATCCATCTATCCATCGATCCATCCATCAATCCATCTATTCATCCATCCATCCATGCATCCATCCATCTATCCATGCACTCATCCATCCATCCATGCATCCATCCATCCATGCATCCATCCATCCACACATCTATTCATCCATCCATTTGTCCATGCATCCATTCACCTACCCACCATCCATCCACCCACCAATCCATCCGTCCATCCATCCATCCACCCATCCATCCTTCCATCCATCAACTCAGCCATCCACGCACCAATCCATCCGTCCATCCATCCATCCATCAACTCAGCCATCCACCCACCAATCCATCCGTCCATCCATCCATCCATCCATCCATCAGCTCAGCCATCCACCCACCAATCCATCCGTCCATCCATCCATCCATCCATCCATCAACTCAGCCATCCACCCACCAATCCGTCCGTCCATCCATCCTTCCATCCATCCATCAACTCAGCCATCCACCCACCAATCCATCCGTCCATCCATCCATCCATCCATCTATCCATCAGCTCAGCCATCCACCCACCAATCCATCCGTCCATCCATCCATCCATCCATCAACTCAGCCACCCACCCACCAATCCATCCGTCCATCCATCCATCCATCCATCCATCCATCCATCCATCCATCAACTCAGCCATCCACCCACCAATCCATCCGTCCATCCATCCATCCATCCATCCATCCATCCATCCATTCTTCCATCCATACACCCACCAATCCATCCATCCATCCATCCATTCATCTTCGTAAGCATCCTCTCACCAAACTATATCTTTCCATCCACTATCCACCCATTCAACCATCCATCCACGCATCCATCCATCCATCTTCGTAAACATCCTCTCACCAAACTGTATCTCTCCGTCCACCCTTCTTTTCATCCACCTAACCATCCATCCATCTCTCTATCCATAGGTTCCACAGATCGTCTTTGTCTCAGTACTCTGCGTGTTCATCATCGTGGGCAACGCCTGTGTACTGGCAGCCATCCGACTGTCAGAGAATGGACGAAAGTCTAGAATGAACTTCTTCATCATGCACCTGGCTTTGGCAGGTCAGTATATCAAACAACACCACTAACTAGACGACCCCTTAGAATAATCAGGTTCTAACTCCCTTCCGTTAACTTCAGAGAAATCGACGATTTCAATTTCATGTGATCATAGTTTTTAGAGAAAAGAATTGTTGTTGTTTTTTGTAATACTTACAAATTACCCACGGAATCTGCTTGATACTTTGACACACAATGCAGAAGGCCTGTAGCAGTAGTGTGTAGTGTGTAATTCAGTTCAGCCAACAAGTGGAGATAGAACCTTTCATTCTAAGGGGATGTAGAGCTGGGCACGGTTCCGACACCAGTGTCGACTCCTTCGATACTGACCTCCACCTTGCGACTGCGATACCAGAATATGGTGCCGGTACTAGTGCCGACACTGCAGCAGCTTTCTGGTTTTCCTTCTCATAACCGCTGCCTAATTTATATTTAATACGTGTAACCATTACATTAAATGAATTCTAAATATTTAGAGAATCATCCCCCCCCCCCCCCCCCGACGCTATAGTACCACAACAGTATCCCGCACTAGACAGGAGACAGCCAACTAAAGTTTGACTGTTCACCTTTGCACCATGCAAATTTTCAGGGTCAGACCCTGAAGAAGATTTCTAACCGAAACATTGGTTCGTCTCCCCTTTTTCTTTGCGTTTTATTGCATCGTTTTGGCATTATTTCTTACGTGAGGCTTTGCTACATACAACCTTTTTTTCTTTTTGCCATATTTTGACTCGGCATTAGAAAATTAATATTGCCACCCCTAACCCATCCCCAAACCCAATTCAGGGGTAATCCAGACCAAGGCTGGCGTGGGTCCCAATCTGGTGTCTTTTCGCCTAATTATTATTATGCATCACACTGAGACACTACTCAATGCGAACGAAATATAAAAACCACAGAAAAACCTTGGGGTCGCAGCAAGGCGATATCGCGGGTATAGAGCAAAATTGTTGTATCTCCAGTGATGTGAATAATGGGAGCTTACTCGGAAATACCATAATATTGCTCTCAATGATATCATTTTTAAGGGAGATACAACAATACTGGCTTCTCTGTAGCTTGGAACTGGTTAAAGACAGCGGAATAACGAAAACATTGCAAGAAACAGTTTGTCATTATTACAGTTATTGCCATTGTGAACCCCAATTCATATCACTGCAGATACAACAATTTTGCTCTATAGCCGCGATATGCAAAGGCAAAATTTGGCAAAAAGAAACAAGTTGCATGTAGCAAAGCCTCGCGTAAGAAATAATACTCAAACGATACAATGAAATACAAACTAAAAGAGAAAACAGAAAATAACCTATATTTCGGCACTTTCTGTCTTCTCTTTTAGTTTGCGTTTCATTGTATCGTTTGGGTATTATTCTTACTCAAGGTTTTACTACATACACCTTTTTTCTATTCAGTGCCCACATCGCATAATATGATGTGAATAGTATTTTAGTGTGAATCATAATAATAATTAGGCAGTGAGCCACTAGTTTGGCACTATGTCAGCCTTTGTCTGGCTAGGCTCACTCCTGACTCTACCAATGTATGAACATCTCCCCTGCAGATCTGCTGGTGGGTGTCATGGTGTCTCTGACCGACCTGGCCACGAAGATCACCATTGAATGGTACGCCGGCGACGTCATGTGTAAGCTTATCCAGTACTCTCAAGCTGTGGTCACTTACTCGTCCACCTACATGTTGGTCAGTCTGTCCATTGACCGCTACGACGCCGTGGCCCGGCCTATGAACTTCTCTAGAAGTGGTGAGTGGGACCACAGAATGAAGTTAATCGTCACTGGAAATTAGACATGTGGGGGTTATAACTGTGTAATATTCATTTATTTGTTTCATCACACCAAATATAAATGCATAATGCATGAATAAAAATAAAAATAATAATAAAAATAATAATAAAACCGGAGTTTACTTAATAATTATGTAGCGTGTGTCTCCAAAACATGGACCCCAAGCTTTACGGTGAAAAAAAAACAACTCACCTCTTCCTCCCCCCCCCCCGCCGTCTGTCTTTACTATATCTCTCTCTGTATCTTCCCTTGTCTGTCTGCCTGTCTGTCTATCTGTCTGTCTGTCTGTCTTACTCAATCCCCCTCTCTTTCAAAAACAAATAAATACTTTTTTTTTTTCCCTGTTAGCTATTCCAATGGAAAAGATCGACGATGCACGAATGACACTCCGCCCTCCTCCCTCATCCACTACCAAAAAAACTGTCTGTATCCCCAAAATAGCACAGTCCTACTAACTGGTGTAGGTAACTGTTGTATCTTTGCATTTATGTATTAAATATTGAGAGTGGTGACTGCTGTGTATTTTTCAGGATATCAGAAGCGATTCCTAGTGTTTGCAGCGTGGCTTGTTTCCTTTCTGTTCGCCCTGCCTGCTTTGTTTCTGTACAAGGAAACCGTTCAACAGGGCAAGAAACAGTGTTGGTTGGAATTCCCAGCCTTATGGCATTGGCAGGTATGGGATCTATCTATCTATCTATCTATCTTTCTATCTATCTATCTATCTATCTATCTATCTATCTATCTATCTATCTATCTATCTATCTATCTATCTATCTATCTATCTATCTATCTATCTATCTATCTATCTATCTATCTATCTATCTATCTATCTATCTATCTATCTATCTATCTATCTATCTATCTATCTATCTATCTATCTATCTATCTATCTATCTATCTATCTATCTATCTGATGGACCGACAATCAGTTTCACTGTCTGTCTGACCCATGTCTTCATAAGAAATTATGAGATCTGAAAATATTTAAATCTATTAATATTTTATTACTGTGTTCTCCACGGTTACTGTAAATTCCTTTCTTACCATGTTTTATTTTTCAACCTCAGCTGTTTGTGACAGCGGTCACCGTGGTCACTTTCCTCCTTCCTGCCATCATCATCGCCACCTGCTACATCGCCATCATCTACATTATCTGGTCCAAAGGCCGATGTAATGATTCGCGAGGTTCCACGGACAGAATGACGCTCAACCAGTCCAGTGGTAGGTTTTGGACCTTTTGTACTGTTAAGCTTCATTCAGAAAATCTTATGCGACTTACGAGTTACAGTGAAATGGTAGATATAAATTCAATTATTTTATTGATCCATTAATTAGCAATTCTGCCCATCGATGGATCTGTCCATCAGTCCATCCATCTGCCAGTCATTTATCAATCAATCAATAATTTATCTATCTATCTATCTATCTATCTATCTATCTATCTATCTATCTATCTATCTATCTATCTATCTATCTATCTATCTATCTATCTATCTATCTATCTATCTATCTATCTATCTATCTATCTATCTATCTATCTATCTATCTATCTATCTATCTATCTATCTATCTATCTATCTATCTATCTATCTATCTATCTATCTATCTATCTATCCCTGCAGGTTGCAGCACCCCGACAAGACTTACAATCAACGACAGCCGTCATGATACAGGACGAGGGATCATCCCACAAGCCAAAATTCGGACCATCAAGATGACGCTGATCATTGTCATTGGTAAGTAACAGTTTTAAAAGGCTTGCCATACACAATCATGTAGGCTTGATTTCCTGCTACACGCAACAAGCCTTGTGTCTCTACTCTGGGCTAATGCCGGTGGCACATGTGACAAGTCTGCCTGCTTTTGTTTTGGCGTATTGTGGGAGGCGTCTCTTTCTGACTCAATCAAGACAGTTTTGACAAGGCTGAAGTAGTAAGACAGATGAGTTTCGGTTTTCCCAGTGCGTGCGGTCCCGCTTAACTCCCTGTCTTAGTACCTATCTCGCCTTAAAATCAGACTTTAATCTATCTATCTATCTATCTATCTATCTATCTATCTATCTATCTATCTATCTATCTATCTATCTATCTATCTATCTATCTATCTATCTATCTATCTATCTATCTATCTATCTATCTATATATCTCTCTATCTATCTATCTATCTATCTATCTATCTATCTATCTATCTATCTATCTATCTATCTATCTATCTATCTATCTATCTATCTATCTATCTATCTATCTATCAATATATCTCTATCTATCTATCTATCTATCTATCTATCTATCTATCTATCTATCTATCTATCTATCTATCTATCTATCTATCTATCTATCTATCTATCTATCTATCTATCTATCTATCTATCTATCTATTAATCTGTGTCACACACTGTGCCAAACCATCTTAAAATCCTACCTATTTATTGAAGCTAAGTGAAATATATCAACGGAATATATCGATAATAGCGTATTTCTTATAATTTAATTAAAAGTGATCCTAACTGTTCAGAAAATTATCGAGAACTAATTACTTGCCTAACATAATCAACTAATATTATCAAAACCCCGGTGAGTTTTTAAACTGTTTGAAGTGGAAATGAACTTTTTAAATAAAGATGCTATGCTAGGTGGGTCAGGCAATACGTTGTTTTTTTCGGGGGAGGGGGTATTTTTGGATATTATGGATGGGGGAACCAAACGTTTCAAATATTGATGTCATGCTGGGTGGGTGAGGCATTGTGTTTTCATGGAGGTATCCAAAATTTCAGCTTGCACTGGCTTGTTCGGTAACAAAGACATGTATAGATGCAGTGATATGGGCGGTGTGTTTTGGGGGGTGTAATGACGCCAGGGACAACAAATAGATCAATATTTTCTGATTTGCCACATGTTTCTTGGGCATTATTTGAGACAATGTTTATTGTTTTTTTTTTTGTTTTTTAAAATTATTTCCATTCTGAGTGCGTGTGTGTGTCGGGGGGGGGTGGGTGGGTGGGGCGGGGTGGGGGTGGGGATGGGGGGGGGGGTGGGTGGGTGGGGCGGGGTGGGGGTGGGGATGGGGGGGGGGTTGAAGGGATTGTAAAATAATGTCCTTGCTTAGCAATTTCGTTTTTACTTTCAGTCTTTCTTACATTCTTTCTGTCTGTCTGCTCTATCTCTCTCTCTTACTTGCTTTCTTTGTCGCTCTTTTTACTCTTTGTCTCTACTTCATTCACGCCTTCGTTCAATCTGTCTTCAGTGTTTCTAGAATGGTCACGAAATTGTAAAATATAAACCACCGAATAATGTTCAGACACCCTCCTATCCCTCATTCCATTCCATATTTTTATGGGGTGGTTTGTTTGGCTGCATCAAACATGGAAAACCAGGGAATTAAATTTCGAAAGCAGTTTCTGCCCTCGAGCAAGCCTCAAGTCCAATGATTTCAAGGCTGAGTGTCTATTAACCGTGGGGGGTTGCCTAGGGAGATGATCGATATTTTAATCAATCTAAGATGTGATTTTTCTATAAAGTAAACAATAATAACACTGATAACAATAACAAACGAAAGCTTTTCTTCAAGACAGTCTTGTTAATTCCCCCCCCCCTCTCTCTCTGTCTTTGTCAACCTACCTTTCTGCCCATTCACTCTTTTCGTGGGGGGGGGGGTGCAGGGAATGCCAGTGGATGAAAATAAAGTTGTAGCAGCGTGCTCATGGGGTTTATTTTGGTCTACTGAATACATGCATAATATTAAAGATGCGTGACACAAGCAGTGGTTTATTTTATATTAAAATTTACTGGATGAGGTACCCCCCGGCGTTGCCCGGGATAACGCGGTTGCAGCCCTGCCCCCTTTCCTGTCTCTCCCTCTCTTTCTTTCTCTATCCATTGTCTGTCAGGACATTTAAGGTCCTAGGCAACTACTCCTTGTAGTTTCTGAACAGAACGCGGACACGCAAGTAGACGACTCGGATTTCAAGTGTCGCATGGCAAACTATCGCAACTTTACAAATTTTTCTGGAGAAATAATGTTCTTTATCAGAGTTACTAGTTGCGATATTTAAAGACAACAACAACAACAACAACAACAATAACTACAACAACAACAATGTTAGTTAAGCCTGAGTTTTGATAATTTCCCCAACCAGCGTTGCCGGTGAAGATTTTCAAAGATCCTAAGAATCTTGTAGAAAAAATTCCAAGATGAGGTAAAAAAAAATCCCTAGAATTTTTTTTTCCCAACCCAAAAAAAAAGAGATTTGAATTTTACCATTTCGTTAAATATTGAATTAAAAAAAAAAAGCAGCACAGTGATTAGCATGCATATCACATAAAAGATCTTTCCACATATAGCAATCTCAATCTCGTTTTTACAAAGAAATGATAGCAAAATTTAGTCTACAATAGCCTGAAAAATCCCAAGATCTATGAAAAAAACAAAGAACAAAAGCCAAGATCTCAAAATGTAACCCCTAAAATACCAAGATCTTCATAAAAAAATCCCAAGGACCGGTAATGCTGCCCCCCCCCCCCACCCCAGCTTATAACACAACCTGCGGGCGGTCGATTGCTACAAGTATACCAAATATTGTTCTTGAAAAAATTGTTTACTTTGCGGTCCTCGATTTATATTTATATATGTTTATAACAATATTATAGGTTTGTACAAACAGGTAGATCAAGGAATCGTGTTTTTTTTCAACTCCTCAGTGTTTATCCTATGCTGGAGCCCGTTTTTCGTATACAACCTGCTGGATGTCTATGAACTGCTACCTTACAACAACGCCATGACAACGCTTATCCAATCAGCAGCCCCACTGAATTCCGCTGCCAACCCGATCATCTATGGCATCTTCAGTACCAGGATCTGTAAAAATTTAAGGTAATGGGAGGTAACCTATCACTGCTTAGTGATATTTGTAGTACAACAAAGTTATTTCCCTTGAACTGTCTCTCATGAAAAAAAAGTGTTTAAAAGTATCGGAAACGGCACTAATTCTTATAACTTTCAGAGTGCCTATTTTCACTGTAACGTGCTAAAGGTGGGGATAGTAGTGATAATAACAAGAATAATTTTGATAGTATTAATGGTAACAATAATAAAAATAAAATTAAACAAAAAAAAATTAATAATAATAATAATGCAGTGTATAGTTTCACATGGTATAGTGATAATGGTCGCGTTTGGTTGTCCTTTAACTTCAACATTTACCTCGATGATTCACGCTGTGTATATGGGTTTTAAATAAAATTGTATTTACTGTGATTGTATATTTTAATCCAATATCTAATAACAAAAATTTAAAAAAAAGAAAAAGAAAAACTCTTTTTGGGCCCCAACATAAACTGCCGCATTCAACACTTCTGAAATATGCCTAATGCAAAAACAGATTAGAACAAGTAAAATCAAATGCAAGAAATTAAAAAATTATTGATCACGAAAAATTGCTTTTGTTGCCTAATTAGAAATTATGCCAGAAAATGGATGCGTTTTATATTTAATGGAAATTTATATAGGTATAAACAGGATTTAACAGAGCAATAGGGATCAGATGATATATTTCAGATGTGGAACACGAGAAAGTTAATGATTTATTTGGAGAATTTTTTTTATGGGGCCACCCAGAAAGCACGCACGCTTGGCGGAAGAAGAGGGGTGGGGGGGGGGGAGGGGGTTGCCCCCAACGTATGAAAAACGTATGATTAATTTTTTTCTCTCAACAAACTAGGTTGTAGGATTATATAAAAATCAACTAGAGGCCATGTATCTAATGAAACAGTCACATCACCCCTACCAAAAGCCATTTAAAAGTAATCTCAAAGCCTTACAAAGGACATTCAATTTTTAATAGCAGTCTTAATATGCTCGTACAAGGTGGGGGCGGGATAGGAGGAAGCCAAGGGTATAGAAAGCGCACGGAAAGGGGGGGGGGGGAGGAGTAAAAATCGCCAAAATTGAGAGTATATAAATTATGTCACAGTGAGAATTAGAATCCAAGGGAATTTTGAATTCCACTAGTGGAGATTAGAATTCCAATCTGTCCTAGGGTAAATTAGAATTCTCATTTGCACTGAATAAATCCAAGTGGAGAATGGAATTCTGATCTCTCCTAGGGCAGATTGGAATCCAAATTCTAGTTGAGATTAGAATCATGGTTTCAATTCACACAGTAGAAATGGAAGACGAAACTGTTCGCACTGATCACAGAGAAGAGAGGTTTGTTGCAAGACTAAACTATTTACATGCAGCAAAAAGGCAAGCTTCTCAATACCAAAAGAAAGTTCAAGAACTCCAAATATCATACTCTGTTGGTGACACTGTTGGGGTAAAAATCCATCAGGCCAATAGAACAAACACTGATCACGTCCTCTGTAATGCAAAGTAAGGGAGAAGAAGTTTGCGAGACCCAGACTGCCAAATGTTTAAACTGTGCAGTACAGCCGGGATTATTAAAAACTGGTTTACATGTGTGGACTTAGTTGATATGAAATCCGTGGAATTCCCTGAATTAAACGACTTAGCAGTGAAGGACCTATGTGAAGTAACTCTCATTCAAGCTTCACGCCAAGCAACAGGCTGGCAAGCATCTGGTATATCGAGAAAAACCGTGTGCAAATGCAAGAGCTCATGCAATATGAAACGATTTTGTTGCCCCAAAGCAGGAATTGCATGTAGCACAAAATGCCAACCAGGCAGTAGTTCTTGCACAAATAAGTATTACACATTTAAGTATCGTTAACAAACAATAGTTTTTCTAAAGTTGGTCATTTATTAAAAATGTTTTAAATAATAGTTTTTTTTCTAAAGTTAGAAGTTTATTAACATTTTAAAATAAATAATTGACATTAAACTGATTAAAGTATCACAAACAATCAATGGTTTTTCTCAAGTTTGTGGTCCATTAACATTTTAAAAGTAATAGTTTATTCTAAAGTGAATGTTTTATTAACATTTTTTGAAAAATGCATGGTTTTTCTCAATGCACCAATGCCTCTATGTTGTAGTAGTTTTTTCTAAAGTTAGTGGTTTATTATCATTTTTTTTAAAGATTGAAGCCCATGTTCAAAACTGTTTTTCTGTGTTTCACATATAATTGGTAAGGTATGATCCTATAAGTTTTTCTCAATGCAACAGATGCTTGTAGTAGTTTTTTTCTAAAGTTAGTGGTTTATTAATATTTCTTGAAGATTGAAGCCCATGTTCAAAGCTGTTTTCCTGTGTTTCACATAATGATTGGTAAGGCGTGATCCTATAAGTAAATAAAAGTAATTTTTATAAAACAAAATACTGTGTGAATTGAAACCATGATTCTAATCTCAACTAGAATTTGGATTCCAACCTGCCCTAGGAGAGATTAGAATTCCATTCTCCATTTGGATTTATTCAGTGCAAATGAGAATTCTAATTTACCCCAGGACAGATTGGAATTCTAAACTCCACTAGTGGAATTCTAAATTCCCCTGGATTCTAATTCTCAGTGTGGCATATACTTTATTAGTGGTCCCTATCTCAGTCACCCAGTCATAGTCACTTCTTCAATTCCCTGTGCATACAATTTGTGTTCTCTCTCATTCCAGGCGTATCCCACTGCCGTCCTGTCTGCGCGGCTTTATCTGTAGATGCAAGGAGACACGGAGATGTAAACGCCGTACTTTCCGCGGTCGCCACCATCTTTATCATACCAGCCAGACCACTGACCCTACACTAACAACTTACGAGGCCAACAAACGAAGCAAAGAGTGTCTAAACGATCTCAGAATGTCACCCTTGAGACCACATGACCGTCGAAGCCCTTCCCCGGGCAGTAAACATATTGTGGATCGACGAATTTTCTTCGATGACGCCGACACACTCAAACGCCGGGAACATGATCGGAAAGTCAAATTGTTCAAAATGAAGGGAAACAACAAGTGGAGCTTTGAGAAAGCTGATCGAGGTTACGAATTAGCTCCCCTGACACAGAACAACCCCAAGAAACAAACGGCCAGTTCCGGAAGCGACGACTCGTCCCCACCAACCAGCGACTGTCACTTGCGGTCAACAAAGCGTGGAACAAACGCAATATCCGCTGTGGAAGACTGTGATCAAGCTACGATAATTTCTGCTAGAAAAACAGTCGATTCGAACAAGAGTGAAAAGTTCGATTCGGTGCCAGTGGAGAACGACTCGAGTGTTGCCAGAAATTCAATTACTTCAGACAAGCGGAACATTGATTTTAAGACGCGTGAAATCGAGGCAGATGGACAGACTGCTTTCAGTGCGCCAGTGGTCCTGACACAAGCGTCAAATGATGGCAAGATCAAATGTAAAGATCCTTGTTTTGAATTTCATGTTGCTCAAAACGGTGACAAGGAAGAAAAACGTGTAATCAAAATAGGCAACGGAACGAATGTCCATAATGACCTGAATGGCGGGCTGAGGCGTGGACATTATAAGAAGAAACATGACATTGGCGAAGTGGTGAAAGATCAGAAGGGACAAAACAAAATAGGGCGTGGCTCAAGCCAATCATCCAATGGGAAAAGGTTAGGCATTCAGGCTGTTGTGGCTGACAGAAGCCTAGCCAATCGACGACCATCCGGCATCCCGTCAGTCCGCAGAAGGTTAACGTCTGATGATGACGTCATTTTGAGTAACATTACCAGCCAATGGTTGGTTAATGACATTACAGCCAACGAGTCCAGTGTTGTAGATTGACATGTTTTTAGGACGGTGTTCTAATATACTCCCCCTCCCCCTTTCCTGTAAAAAGAGTGCTAACTTCTCTAGGCCGCACAGTAAAAAGAAAAAAAGGGTAATGCACTGCCACAGCCGGTGTTCATATCCAAGAATCGGGCGTCTTTCGACCACTGAAAGGCATTTTTTCCCGATACAACGAAAAATATATAATGTGATGCTAGGTTTGATTGTGGTTTGCTTTAATTTAAAATAATAATCATGATAATGAAATTGAAAAAAAAAAAAATCCAAAATCACATCTGTCCTTGAAAAGAAAGATGAAAAATTGACATTATGTTGTATTCAGGTCGTGATGTGAATAATCACTATCAATAATTAATACTCCTTGTCATGATACGCATTACAGGCTGGTTGATGTTGGGATGTACAGTGAGCCGACCCAGTAGGTGTCACTCATTATTGTATTGGCGTTGTCTGGGTGTCCTATTGATTTTTCTGTTTTTAATATGCGAAAAAGCATGGTAGAAGATGGATGAGTTGTGGCTGGGACAGTAGGTTTACGAGTATGCATAGGAAGGAGTGTGTGAGTGATGGAATAGGGTGTAGTAGAGGGAGTGAATATGGGAATAAGTTTGAGTGAGTAAGTGGGGGAGTGAGTGTGTAGGAGAGGAGCTGAGTAAATACATGAGTGAGAGAGAGACAGAGAGACACAGAGTGGGAGAGACAGAGAGACACAGAAAGGGAAAGAAAGGGAGGGAGAGACAGAGAGAAAGAGAGAAAGAGAGAGAGAGAGAGAGAGAGAGAGAAAGACATAAATGGAGAGAGGGCGAGAGGGAGAGAGAGGGGAGGAGAGAGAGAGAGAGAGAGAGAGAGAAAGGGGGAGAAATAAGAGAGAGAAATAGATAGATTAGGTAGATAGATAGATAGCTAGATAGATAGACAGATAGAAAGATAGATAGATAGATAAATAGATAGATAGATAGATAGATAGATAGATAGATAGATAGATAGATAGATAGATAGATAGATAGATAGATAGATAGATAGATAGATAGATAGATAGATAGATAGGTAGAAAGATAGATAGATAGATAGATAGATAAATAGATAGATAGATAGATAGATAAATAGATAGCTAGCTAGATAGATAGATAGATAGATAGATAGATAGATAGATAGATAGATAGATACATACATACATACATACATACATACATACACACATACATACATACATACACACACACACATACATACATACATACACACACACACATACATACATACATACATACATACATACATACATACATACATACACCCACACACATATTTCGAGAATTTTATTGACTATATGATTTTTCACATGCAATTTAATGAACAATCCAATTGCATAATCACATATTCAACATAATATATCAGCTTACAAGCATACCAACAACTTAAATAGTGTAATACAATGAAACTGTATAATGGTAATATAGTGTATGGAGTAACCAACATGCATTGTAATGAGAATTCATAGCAGTAATATAGTGTATGGAATAACCAACATGCATTGCATTGGTAAAAGCCTTTTGACTGATAGAAAACGAAGAAAAAAGGGAGTGAATGCACCACTGAAAGCTACTGTATATGACAAAATATTGTTAGAGATGAATTAGATTAAATGATATCTTTTCTTCCAGACCCTGTGTGACCCAATAATAGCACTGATACTCATGAATTTACAAAACTGGTTTATTTCACTGTTAGTGAAACCCAACAACTTCAAACCTGATGCTGACTTATTGTGCACTGTCCCCAGTGAACCCACAATAAAGACAATGATTTTACTTGTGTATCCCATATCATTGAAATGATTATGTAGTGGTAAATACTTCAGAAATTTTTCATTAAAACAAATATCAATAAATTATTAAGGGTGGATATGTAAAACGACAGGTGTTTCGAGTAATACAGTATGTGTGGGTTCAACAACCCCAGACCACCAGATGACTTTGGTGTGAAGAAGAACGCTCTAGCAGAAGATGTATTGAGCTGCAGCCATTGACGTGCATGAAGGACTATTTCAGATTCAATTTCCTTGAGATATTGTTCTGTTAGAAGAAGGTTTGAGTGATAAAAGTTGAACCTAGACATGCATATGACGTTAACCGCTTCCAGTTTGGCCGATGTTGGCAGCAGAGAAGTACTTATGTTTTTCATGGTTTCTTTAAACCAGTCCATATTTGTTTTTAGCTGTGTATTGTTGCTGGAGTTACTCAA
>OZ007583.1:30320776-30513276 GCA_963931925.1 Onchidella celtica | reverse complement strand
ACTCCAAGGTGCCCTCAAATGCTGCATTACCAGGCTCTGTAGTGAATATCACTCTGTAAGTTCCACTCCAACCAATGTTTCCAGTGATTAGAGTCAAACTAGTTACGTTGGCTAAACGAATCATTGCACACTTGTCTCTTTGCACAGAGGTTATCATATTAATCTTATCCACCACAGACTGAGCCATGGCTTCATGAAGATAATCATAATCTCCATCACTTTCATATACCAGTAATCCACCAGTGCACATACAAAAATGCGGGGGAATTTGTGCTTTTTCACAAGTCCTGTCAATGGGACTTTTCGAAAAAAGACTCAGAGATCTCTCATCCACTATTGAATTACCTCTTCCTCTGGTTTTCTCTTCGTAGTCAAAATTGGCTATAGATTTCAGCGTGTGGTGAATGTCAAAATTTGTGGTTAATCTGTTTGCGTTAGTGAGTAAATTACGGTACAGGTGACTGTATTTCTCTCTAAACCATTGGGGAACAAACACCACCATATTAGCGGATCTCTCCTCCAGACTGCCCTCATTTGTTATCCTATACCAGCCCTTCCTAGGACCGTGATCACTGAAAAATAAGAAAAACTTGTTGTTTAGAAGATTCCTTTCGTGAATGTCCTTTAAAAAATTGGCGTAATGCTCATCCACGGCACTTGCTCTGTTCGCAAAACTGTGTGTTGGACGGCTCATCATAGCTATAGAAAAGAAACGACCAGTTGTATGGAGTGAATCCAAGGCAAATTCTGTAATGAGGCTGAGCCACAATTTAATTTCGATCTGGTCCTCAAAACAGTCGTTGTAAAAGATGCGTTTCGGATCTAAATATTCGTTCGCGAGAGCTTCTGCCATTGGGAGATTGAAGCTATCGGTTGGAGGTGCGGAAAAATGACGAAAATCCATTGCGTCCGACACGTATTGCGTGCTGTAACCTGCAGCTTTGAAATCCTTCCAGATGAAAGGGACAGAATCGAATCTCTGTCCACGCGACCAGCTGGTCAGCTCCTCTTCGTATTTCCCTGTGGTTATCGCCAACAGATTGGGAAAAGTGTTATCACCAACTTTGTTGTATACATTCAATTCTACGGCTCCCATTTTTTCGAGTAAATACCATCTTGTTCGTGGCATCGCCCGTCTGAACAGTTGCTTTGATACGGAATCCATACCGACCATAAACACATTCATTTGCTCGTCACTGAAGTTATGTTTTGCGGGAACCTCCGATTTCCGTATTTCACCTCTAGTGACGTAATGATGCATGACTGAAACTGTTTGGTTGTTTTCGTCTCTGCATTTGATTTCCACGAAAGGCGGCATTTCTTTCACTACAATGGCGTCAGAGAAGGGCCCTTTCCATGGCCCTCTGACGTATGGGGAAGCTCGATTGTGGGTCACCTTCCTGTACCAGCAACTGACTTTGGTTTGGCCTAGATGTCGTTGTTTCAGAGTCTGATTAACTCGGACGTAGTTACCATCATAGTAAGTAAACGTTGGCAATCCGTCTGGGCATTTTATTGTAGGATATTTATGATAAAACTTCATAGGCACGGAACTGAAATGAAAGGAGAATGCTAAACAGTGTTAGGGGGTTCAGTGTATTGAAAAGTAATATGATTGCACTATAGCTGGCTAAAGACGTTTTTCATAGTCACATCATGTGTGAACATTTGACAGTAGGATAAAACCACATCATCCTTAGATTAGACACAATATCTTGGTGATACTGTGACTCTTAGCTTTCTCTGTCTGTCTGTTTGTATATCTGCCTATTTCCCTAAGTTCTTAGTTACCTACTTACCCACCCAACCATCCAATCACTTATCTATCTATTCGTCCGTGCGCCCATCCATTCCACTGACCACACTGCTTGGCTGCCTGTCTGTCTATTCACCTGTTTATCAATCTCTTCTCCTCCAAATGCATACCTGAAAGGATCCAGATAGGGAAATTTGCAAGCAATCTCAGCTACACCATCTCTCGATGACTTTTTGGTGTAAGATGTGTACTCACGCCAGGGCTGTACCCTTACATCTTGGTTGAACATAACAACCAGCACAGTTGTTAAAGCAAGGGTTACAGGCAGTGCTAGCCAACGTTTGATTGCTGGTAAGCTCCCAATCATCCTGGGGGAACATACAAAATAATAATAATAATATTGTTGTTTCTTTCGTCTTGCTCGTTGTCTTCTCCTCTTGTCTTCATCTGTACCTGTTTACCTCTGTAGTGGTAGGCGCCAACATTATGATAGGTGCAGAAGGAGGACAGAATGGGAGATAGCATATTATTTACCTTACTATAATTGAGCTAGAGGGTGAACCTGTAAGGGTAGCCACACAAAGGCCACCGAATTCGGTCACCGAGCCGCTAGGCGCTTTAGGTGAGAAAAATTGCACTACATAAACGGACCGAATCTAGGTGGGCTCTATGTGCAGTTGTTGAAATTATATAGTGCAATTCTTCTCACCTAAAGCGCCTAGTGGCTCGGTGACCGAATTCGGTGGCCTTTGTGTGGCTACCCCATAGATGTACACTAGTGAACGGGCTACCCTAAGTAGTTAGAACTTCGCGACTATGCCATCAAAAATTATGAAACTTGGTGTACTGCAACATTTTGTAACGAAAAGCTACGTGGACACATTCATTTTGAACAAAAACCAGTCTTTACTATTATTTATATTAATTTTTTTTTGAGCCGCAAAAACAGAAACGCATTTTCGAGAACTAACGGTAGAATCAAAGAGTGTGATCGAAACTTTCACTCGGTGCCGCTCGGTGTCTACTCCGCCCTGTCTTCGTTCTTCGCCTTTCCTAAAACTTTCTTCACGCATTGTTGGTAGAAAATCAATTTTAAACATCACATCCATGTATTTTGTAAGGATCCGTTGTGTGAAAATAAGTTTATTATAGTCCGTTCACCGAGGCATGATCACAGAAAACTGCTCATAGCGTTGCAACCGTCGATGATATTTGAATGTAATTTGGCGTGATCTCTTAGATTTGTGATGACCCTAACCCAGATTTTTTGCCCCCGAATTATTCAAGTAGTTTTCGAGTTTGTTTATTTGCGGTATAAAGAGAGCACCGACAAGGGTAAACATTTAGGTGGTTTACTGCGATAATTTAACACTTGGTTTTGAGTCCCACTAAAATGTGGTACAGCACGTGATTAAGGTGAGTTTAAAAACAAACTCTCGTGATTATTCACTGGTGGGCCAACACAGAGTCAGAGGTGTTGTCAGAGATCTTTCAATTTCAGAATTCCTTTCATCGTGGATTTAAACATCAAAATCAATACAATGCGGAACATAGGAGAACAAGACCTTCAAACTGTCACGACATCCAAAATCTAACTCATGCAGCATTGAAAACTTCAAATTCAAGATTTGTAGGGCCATGATAAATGTAACACTGCATGCAAAAATTCAGGACGCTGTATTTCGTAATAGCTGAGAAAATCCAACTAAACCGTGATCACGCCTCGGTGAACGGACTATAGTAAGTATCTGCACTGAATCCAAGTTCCGTTATTAACGTGACATAGATCTAGATCTAGTTCTAGACTTGGGCTCAAGCAGCCTGTGTCGCTGTCAGTGTGTGCTGTGTAGCGCACGAATAATGATTGTTGAACGAAGTATAAAATGTGTTCAGGTTGTTTCATGAAGTTACTGTTGCAGCTTTGTCAAGTCTCCTAAGCTTGAGGAAACTATGAGCACATCTGGCATTTAGAGCATCTGTCAGAGAGAGAGGGGGAGGGAAGGGGAAATGGACGAGAGGGTGGGTGTTGATTGTTGAGGACAGAGAGGGGAGGAAGAGAAGGGAGATGGGGGGTGGAGAAAGATGGGATGGATAGAAGAGATTGGCTGGAGGAAGGGGGAGGGAAAGGGGGGCGGAGTTAGGTTTTATCCCCTGGCAAGAATTCATCTAGACCTGCCCAGATTAAATTAATGTGAAAATAAGCCTATAGTACCCTTCGTAGAGCGGGCGCTTTAGCCTGTGAATAAAATCACCTCAAAATGCTTTTTTTTTTTTTTTTAATGATTATTCTGTCGACGAGGTGTACGTTTCATATCATTCGTGTTACATGCGTGTAGCATTATTAGACACAAAGTTATTTACGTTCAAAGTATGCATAAAACTTGAAATCCCCCCCCCCCCCCCCCACGGTGGGTGTGACCTGGGAAGCATGAATAGAGGTATCATATTATTACTTTCATCGTCGGCTTCGTAGCTAGCAAAGCTTCTCTGCACATCTTTAACCAAATTAGCAGACCGGAACATTGGGCACAAATTAATACGCTTTAAATTGTAAATAATTGTGTGGCTGAATTCTGCTTCATCTTCTCCTGCTTTTTGCAACACTGAAGGCATGAGACAGAAAGGTGGGAAACAATATCCCAGACTGAAATCCCAGCACACATGAAATGCATTTATTGCAAGGCATGAGGGTCCGGCTTCCAAGAAATACATGTCTTGTATATTTCCTTAGCTTAAAATTGAGTCTGAAGCAAACATGCCAGTGGACATTTCCTTATAATTATTTGGATTTCAAGCCTTTGAACACTCCATCGTTTAGAGCCCATTCCAGCTCTGGTTTGTGTTTTCTAGATTCCCTTTTTGATTCTACATTCAACTTCCCACTCATACGGGAGACAGTAATGAACAATTGTCTTCTTTTACACCAAAGCCAGCTATCTCGGACAAGGTCATTGATTCCTTCCTTATTGATGCCCATTTTATTGACGTTAGATATGCCACAGAATGCGAGTTACACAGAACAGTTTGATGAGCCATTTTACTAAAATATTGCTCAGGATGTTGATGCTTCAGATACGGAAGAGCTTGAGACCAGAACTATTCAAAACGCAGTTTGGTTTTGTACCCGATAAAGTTCCAGAAATGTCTTCTTTACATTATCAATGATCATGGAGAGATGCTTAAAAGTGCAAAAAGACCTGCATCTCTGCTCCATTGACAACTCTAAGGCTTTCGTCAAGGTAAAGCATGAAGAACTATTTAAAATTTTGGAAAAACTAGACATCGACGGCAAAGACTTGAGGGTCATCAGGAATGTTTACGGGGATCAAAGCGCAGCCGTAAGAATAGAAGGAGAACATGGTGAATTTAAAAAAAATAAATAAAAGAGGAGTGAGACAGGGATGTGTGATGTCACCGGATCTCTTTACTCTATATAGCGAGATGATTCTCGGGAACTGAGAAGACATCCCTGGCCTTAAATGGAGAAAATTTTAACAACGTTAAATATGCAGATGATACAGTTTTCATGGCAGAATCGGAATAACAACTTCACAGACTTCTGTTGTTATAGAAAGTCAAGAAATGGGACTGTCTCTCAATGTGAAAAAGACAGAATGTATGGTAGTCTCCAAAAACCCCAAAACCAATTAATTAAAGCAATCAGACAGAGGCAACTGAACTTTTTAGGCCACATCTGTCGTCTCAGGGGCCTCCAGCATCTAGCAGTCACGGGGAAGATCGAAGGCAATAAAAACAGGGGTAGACAGAGAAAAAAGTACACTGAAAGTCTTAATTCATGGACAAGAAATAAACGACACAACAACAACTCATTTTTGAAGTTGGCTGGTGACAGATCCGAGTGGAGAGCCATGATCGTCAATGTCTGTTCCAGACAGGGCAACTGATGATGATGATTGTTGTTCATTTATCAGAAAATATTTGAATAGAAATCTCTTTTCTCTTTGCAGAAGGTTGATAAGCAACTTTTTCCTGCTCTTAGCTCTAACTCGTTGATGTGATGAGTCCTTTCTTCCTCTGACCATAGACCACCTGATGAAGTATTATCATTTACATTATGAATGGGGTAACCGCCCATTGAAGCATCACACTTCAAACTAATACACCTTTACTCTGAACAATAGGTTTTGGAAATTTGTTTGCATTATCACGCCACCATTCAAGGTCTTTCATACAGGACTGGGTGATCTGAACTTTTACTGCATAGTCTCTTTTAAAATGTTTCAACTTTTTATTCCTGAATATTTCTAATCTAGATTTTCTAGCTCTAGAGCTAAAATTTTCCTATGATCTCAGATAATTCTTGTATTGAAATAATTTTACTGTCAATGATTTGTCTACATCTAACTGAAACATTGTTTGATTTTTCTGTTGATGGTTTAACCACACAACGCATACTGTCTTTGATAAAGCCAAGGAACTTAATCACTTTTGTGCCATAGACTACAGATTTTGATGGATGAATAGTGAACCCTGCTTCATCAAACATCTCATATTTTGTGCATTATCATTTTGTATTTCTTGTTCTGAATCTCCCGTTAATAAAATGTCATCAATATAAATGCTGTTAAGATATCCCAAGCTTCTCAACATAGACATTAAAGTTTGGTGATTTCTGTGAAGACTCTTGGGGCATCAGTATACCCCTGAGGTAAGCACCAAAATTCATAAAGCTTATTATCAACTTTAAACCTGAAAAATCTTCTGTCTTCCTCTCTAACTAGCACAGAATGTGTATGTATCTTTCAGACGTACCTTCGCAAACCAACCACCTCTACGGTTGATTTTTATGTTCCCATTTTGAAATGAATTTTGTTCACAAATTTATTGAGTCTCTTTAGATTCAAGATAGTGCGGACTGAACCATCTGTTTTTTCCTCTCAGAAATACAATTGTAATGAACTGTATTTCTTTGTCATCTGCTTCAAAATTTTTTCGACAATTCCCTTCGCTAGGAATGTGTCGATTTCTTTTCGTATCAACTTTTTCTTTCTTCTTCTGTAAGTTGGAACTCATTCATTATTATGGATTCAGAAGGTTGCAAACCATCGACACGCGAAACCCCCGAGCTCTCTTATCTTGTTACTCGAGTATCTTTGCTTCTTGTCACTTCTATTTGAAAAAAACTCTGAGACATAGATCTACATTTTGTATTAGTTGTCCTATGTGTTTGTATTGTGCAGTGGCAGGCGGGTGAAAAGAAAGAATAGGGAGAGGACGGGGTGGGCTTGATCCCAAAGAACGAATATTCAAGACAGTAAGGGACACCGCTAGATAGTTCGGAAACGATCGTCTCGTTTATCGGAGAGAGGGAGTTGTTTTCTTCTTGGCAAGACCTCTAGCAGAGGTCGCGTCGCGGGTTCAAATCCCATCTTGATCATTTCTCTTTCTTCCTTCTTTCACCCCTGATTTGCTTTTCTGAGCATTAAACAAGGCACTACAACTTAAAGGGTGATTGCTGAAAGGCCTGAAATGCACTCAGGCATGACCAGCTGAGAGGTGAAATACTTGTCTCCTATCATGATAGCTCCTCGTGGCTTTACATTTCACAAGTTTTTAATTGAAAAAATCCTGAAACTTGAACGAAGACATTAGGATAATAAAAAAGCGACTGAGTTAGATTAGTTGACACTTGAGAAAACTAATTAGATCTATATATTTTTGAAACTATCTATCCGGCTGTGCTGTTGAGAAAAAAAAAAAAAAAAGAGGACGGGGGTCGGGAAAAAACTTGCACCACAATGAAATACTCCCAACTCTATTTTTGTTTGTTTGTTAAATACAGATGAGATTAACATGCCCGTTTATATGTGTGTATAATTAAGGAAGAAGTGTAAACAGCGTGTGTATACAGTCTTGCAACATGAAATGATGGCCTCAAAGGCAGGTTTAGCCCTCTTCCAAGGGAAAGAAAATGGTGGCGAGCACTAAAGATTCGTTGCTTTCGATTGGGAGAGAAATTTAGATTTTTGAAGATTTTCTGAATACTCTAAAGGCTAGAGAGCATGTGTTATGAGAGAAATGGGAGGAAGCTGCAGGAGGAAAGTCAGTGGACGCAGCAAATCGGTCCCTGAAAGATTTAAACAAGATGATAGACAGATTATATCAGAACAACATAACATAAGAAGACGATGTTCATACTGTCACGAGTAAGGTTGATGGCCTTGTACGCCATGAGTGTAGAGGGGGTAAACTTAGTAGGAGAGAAGGGGATTTTAAACGTTGTTGACGAGCGTGAAAAGATACACACGACTCGCTTTAAACTAGTCCCGTGTACAAGACCCTCGGGAGTATGAATAGAGGAGAAGCTCGCCACACGTGGTTCCCATTTGTTCCCAGAGGTTTTGCAGAGAGTAACGGTCCGGGCGACAAGTGGAAGGTCGTGCCATGGGGACCAGAGTTGTTAGATGGGTGAGGGTTCCATTATGTTCCCACAGAAGTTCGTTGATAATCGATGGCGGGTGTGAACCGTCTGTTTTCTTATTCGTCTGAGGCTTGGCAATCTTGAAGAGGGGATGGGAACCCTTCAAGAACCAACGATCCACGATGGCGGGTGTGAACCGTCTGTTTTCTTATTCGTCTGAAGCTTGGGAGTCTTGAAGAGGGGATGGGAACCCTTCAAGAACCAACGATCCACGATGGCGGGTGTGAACCGTCTGTTTTCTTATTCGTTTGAAGCCATAGGCGGGCGTGAACCGTCTGTTCACCTTTATCGTCTGAAGTTGGAGATCTAGGAAGGATCGTTTGAACTCTGGAGACGTGAAACTGCATCAGCGAGGAGATCAGATGTCGACAGAGACTTTTAAGTATAAATAATTGAGTTATGGACAAAGGGGTTAGGCGTTAGTTGGCCTAAGAGGGAGTACAGAATAGTCGTCGTCCCCGATAGGGATTTTTACATATCTTTGTTTTTTTTTGTGTGACTGTGTATTTGATTATTATGAGTTGAATGTTTTGGCATAAGTTACATGTCACGCATTTAGTAATAAATATCGTTTGATTTAAAATTTCACTCCATGTGTCCCGTTGGTCGCTGGTCTGCTTGCTTAGCTTGTTAACTAGGGTTGAAAGGAAAAATAAATTAAGTAAACATCACGCACGTGGTCGTGACAATACCATAAGCGCTCGTCAACTATCGGGCGCACCAACCGGTGAACCCATTCTGATGAGTCAATTAGTAAGATAGTGATCTCACGCCATTGAGTTTTAATGAGACTTTGCGCACCACCCGACTTGTTGTCGCTCATTGAAACTCGCTATCGTGACATTACCATCCGCCTAAGCGGCCCATCTTCACTGAGGTGTCATGCAGTTAGTAGTGATATCTCGACATTATTATATTATGTGGATAACTTAGATAGTCAGCGAATGCATATAATTACAGCACTATACTACTTGTGATAAAATGCACCTATATCCAGATAGAACATCTGACCACACGAAGAGGTCACAAAGATATCTTTTTACATATTTTTCTTTGTCAGCCTGGCGAATGTCCTTAGAGACTGAAAACTTACTCATTATTTTTATCTTCATTCATGTTATTGTTGTTGTCTCAAATAAATCTAAAAAATGTCAGTGATTAAGGCGCCACATTGTAAGGAAAAATATTGTAAAACTGTAAATCTTAGGGCTCCGTGTTGTCTCATGTATAGATCAAAATTATGCCCACATGAACCGGCAAGCACAATCTACCAATTTTCATATTTTTTAGTTCGATGAGTAATTTTGGAGCGCATCTATGCACATTTATAGCAACAAGACAAATAGTTGTTTCTGCATATTGACATTCCATACCTTGGGTCAGTGGTGTATCCAAGCCAAAAAGATACAGGGAAAAAACGTGTCTGGTCCAGCCAGTACTGTCACAAATCCCAGACTGGGAGATGTAATAGTTTATGACAGGACGACAATCACGAACAACAAGTTTAACACTTAACAAAACAACCCATCAGACTCACACATTTATTAAACATAATTATACATATAATAGCGCACTTACATACATTATATTATCGAAATGAACTGCCGTACAACGGCCTTATTCTCACACACACTCTCCCTCGGATCCACAATCCGGTAGTTACTCCTAAGGCACTTCGGCCTCAGCCTCTCCCCTCAGGGTCTTAATAGTACATTAATGATTCACTGGCACCGCAGTATCTCAACATCACCTTCCTATTGCCATACAACTTATCAGTTCACTCGCCCATCATCATGGCAATAATATAGTATCTCATTCACTTCTCATATCTACGTCCCTGTCCGTGGCCTGACTGCCACGACTTTATGTGCCTCTACTGTCCTGCACCGACAGTCTCACTTCTGGCCTATGTATGGCCTCCGGCCCTATGCTGGCCTATCACTTGTGCTCATCGAGGTGGCTCTTCGGCCCGTCCCCGACACCTACAAGAATAACATTACATTGGTATAATACCCTACCATTTCTATTCACTCCACCTCTCCTTACAATCCATGAAGCGTACACACATTAGTTCACCTTTCACTCACCACACATCTTACGGTAACACACCTCCATCGGAGTACACACTACTCACTCGCGCTACAAGTCCATGAACTCACTTTCATCTATCGCTCATGGCGCACATTGCTATATCCAATATCAAGGACTTCCACATTCCTCACATATACTTATTTACATCATGGTAATAGACGAATATAATATAATACATCAATCATAATAATCAATCAACGTTCTACATACCAGTCATTACTGGAAAGACTTTCTCCCTAGTCTTCTCGACTGCTCCCTTTATGTCCGCCCGATGGGCTCTTATTCACAGGTCCGCTCCGTAGGGCCTTCTAACTTGCAGTGATAGTAATACCGCGCTTTCGCCTCATTCAGACCCCCCCCCCCCCCACTACTCACAACAGCACGCTTAACTTGCTGTCTACTGTGAGTCCTTCTTACTCTACACCCGCTCTGTAGCAATCCCCTTAATTGCACTCACTCCACTCGTGACATCATCCCCCACCCCAAAAAAATTAATGCAATTAATTTCAAATCGCATCAAGATGACTGTCAACGAGTGAGCGTGAGCAATACCTACACTAAAAAAACTGACCTAGCAGTTCCCCTAGTATATAAAATACCGGAATCAGGGGAAAATATGGGGATCAATATGGCCTGCAATATGCATATATGTGTCACATCATGAATAGCTAACTAACCACAATACTTAATACAGAATCAAAAACCACTCAACCTATCAACCATTCTTCATATCATATTTATAATGTCAATATTTTAAAGTCGACTCATTCACACAGATCCTGTCAATGTTCCTGTCCTCCGATGTATAAGCTCCTGAAATCTTGCCCTAGGCTCGACTAAGGTAGTCGGCGATATGATTGCTGGTTCCTGGAATTGGTTGAATAACGAAGGTATACGGCTGCAAAGCCAATGCCCATCTAGACAAGCGTGGGCTGGACGAACGATTCTTCGACAAAAATGTCAGTGGCTTGTGGTCTGTCTGGATACAAAATTCTCGTCCCATGAGATAACGTCCTAGTTTCTGGACGGACCAGACAATGGCAAGACACTCACGCTCTATCACAGAATACTTTCTTTCTCTCTGCAATAACTTCCTACTGACATAACATACAGGATGGAGACATTCGTTCTTCTCCTGTAGAAGACAAGCGCCGACACCAGAGTCCGACGCATCCGTTCTGAGGATAAAATTAGATCGAAAATCGGGTAATATCAGAATGGGTGACGATGATAATGCTGTCACCAAATTATCAAATGCTGTCTGACATTCAGACGTCCACTGGACCTTATCGGGTTGTCCCTTCTTAGTAAGGTCAGTAAGAGAAGATGACAAGGAGGAAAAATTTGGAATGAACTTTCTGTAATAATTTAAAATTCCCACTAAGCTTCTGACTTGTTTCTTTGTTTTTGGGATTTGCAACCCTACTAACTTGTCAATTTTTGTTACTTCAGGTCTCTGAACACCTCTACCCACAATATGTCCTAAGAATATTATCTCTGGACATGCCAAATCCATCTTTGCGGGTTTAGCAGTTAGCCCAAACTGGCGTAATCGTTGAAAAATTACTGTTAGTGTCTGAATATGATCAGACCATGTCGACGTATGACATGCTATATCGTCAAAGAATGACACGACATTAGGTATGTCCTTCAACACTAGTCTCATTAATCGTGCAAACGTCGCTGGCGCGTTCACCAACCCAAATGGCATGACCTTAAATTGGAATAATCCAATGGGCGTTTGGAACGCCGTGTATTGTTTAGACTCCTCAGTAAGCGGGATTTCCCAATACCCTTTCGTCAAATCTATCTTGGAAAACCACGTGGACCCGGCCAATGAAGCTATTAATTCCTCCTGAAACGGAATAGGCTCCCTATCGCCTACCGTAATAGTGTTCAATCTTCGAAAATCAATACAGAACCGCACCGATCCATCAAGTTTTTTCACGAGGACGATGGGTGATGAATACGGCGATGTTGATGGTTCTATCACATCTAACTTCAACATTGACTCAACTTCCTTTATGACTCTATCTCTCGAAGAAAAAGGCAACGGATACGGTTTAAGAAATACTGGCTTATCCGAAGTCAACTTTATTTGGTGCTGGATCACCGTAGTGCGACCCGGCAAATCCGTAACAACATCCGGAAATGACGCTAACAGGGTCTCAAGTTCCCTACTCCTTGAACTCGTAAGGTCAGGGTTAATTTTTACGTCCCTGTAACCTTGTGTCGCAGTTAACTCCGGCAATTGAATTTGTAACTCTTCCTGCGCCTCGGTGTCGCTTACGTCACAGTCCAACTGGTCTACGACCCCCGTACAAGCAGTAGAGAAGACAGTCTCCTCTGGTCTTGTCTGTGCACACAGATACTGTGGTCTCTCATAAAATCTCTGTAGCATATTAACATGGAAAACCTTACTCGTTCCATCAATGTGGATAGCGTAATCTACCTTTGAAACAACTCGCTCAATAACATAAGGGCCTTTCCATGTCATCAATAACTTATTATGGTCCGTAGGTAACAACAACAGAACCTTGTCTCCTGGCTTAAAAATTCTCAGTTTGGAACCTCTATCTTTATAGTCTTTTGCTCTTTTCGAAGCGATACCAGAAGCTTCTTCTGCTATAGTGCGCGCCGAAGATAGTCTTTCTCTTAAATCAACAAGGTCTATCGAAACCTTTTTAACCGGTTCCGAAACCGTGGGGATCTTTTGACGAGGAGCCTGGGGTGTACGACCCTTATGCGTCGTCTTTTGGCACGCACTGCACGTCTTACAATAGACCTGCACATCTCTGTGGATCGATGGCCAGTAAAAATTTTTAAGAACCCTTTCTTTGGTTCTAGCTATCCCCATATGACCCGCTAATGGGACATCATGTGCCAAATGCAATACTGTTGCGATCAGCAACGCTGGCACAACGACCTGCTTTAAAATGGAGGACACCGTTACATACTTACGGAACAGAATGCCCGCCTGAACAACAAAGGAGGATGACCCGTTCTTATATCTCCTCGTTTTCTCGGTTCGCGCTTCCCCAAAACATGGGTTTAATGATGGGTCCTCCCTTTGTAATCTCGCCAAGCGCTCTGGCGTGATATCTAGGTTGACCGCTGGCGTCGCCAAAGGTCTAATCTTATCTTTATCCGCTACCCGTCGACGTGTTTCGACCGCGGCGCAAAAGTCAATACCTTTTGATTGCGACCATGCTTGCACGTTCTCATCGGAAGGGGAAACCACCCGTGATACAAATCCCTGAACTCACTTTCATCTATCGCTCATGGCGCACATTGCTATATCCAATATCAAGGACTTCCACATTCCTCACATATACTTATTTACATCATGGTAATAGACGAATATAATATAATACATCAATCATAATAATCAATCAACGTTCTACATACCAGTCATTACTGGAAAGACTTTCTCCCTAGTCTTCTCGACTGCTCCCTTTATGTCCGCCCGATGGGCTCTTATTCACAGGTCCGCTCCGTAGGGCCTTCTAACTTGCAGTGATAGTAATACCGCGCTTTCGCCTCATTCAGACCCCCCCCACTACTCACAACAGCACGCTTAACTTGCTGTCTACTGTGAGTCCTTCTTACTCTACACCCGCTCTGTAGCAATCCCCTTAATTGCACTCACTCCACTCGTGACAAGTACGCCCTTTCACACTATTTTTGAATAAGTTCCAATACAGCATTTTGTCAAATGGCTCGTTAACAATCCGTCGCAGTGAGGATGAACGCCCGCTCTAATTTTTGCACACCTGTACTCAACTTTTGTTACTTTGAACTATAATATTTCAAATTCACCAGTGCATGGCTCACAAAATAATGTACATGGTCTCCAACCTCTCAACCCAGTCCTGGAGCAGTGGGCGGGGCTTAGAGTGTCAGGAGAAGGCGAGGCCATCTGAAGTGGTTCTCCCTAAGCGCACTTTGGACAAATTTTTATTCAGCAAGCAGCTGAAGGTGTCTGATATCGTGAATTTTTAGCAAACTTTAAAATCAAATTTCTAAGCAAGCAAGTTACACACGACAAGATGTGACATGTGCAAGCAAAGTTCAAGATGTGTTCTATTACATGAACATAATTATGAAATGATGACAGCAGTTTGGACATACTACTTTAACCCTGCGTCAAAAGAAAGATACGCAAATCCTGAAAGTAAAACTGCAATTTAATATTCAATCTATTTTTTTTCTCTCTCTCTCTCTGTTTTCTTCCACCCTCTTTCTATCACTCTTCCTCTCCGCCTGCCCCATCCTATTACACATTATTCAGTTACAACACATTCAAGTACGCAGGTATCATGCAGTGAAAAGCAAAACCAGAATCTGGGAAACGATTTTAAAAAAATGTCTTTGTATCAATACTTTGAAAGACAAACAACAAGCTAGCACACTCAACATGTCGAATCATGAACGCTGAGGTCACAAACACGGCAGAGCTTATTAATTAGGTCAGTGTGACTGACCAGTGTTTCCTCAGGGTAATTGAACTTTTTTTTTTTCTTTCTGAAAACCAAATAATGGGCATTCCATTAAATGAGAATGAAGGCTAGCTAAGAAAAATGTGAAACTGTTGAATGTATCAAAAACCGGGAGAGAGTAACTGAAAGGTGAATGAAATAAAGAGATTGAGAGGGAGGGAGAGTAAAACAATGTGATGGTTGTATGACATTTGGAGCACTACTGCAGATCAAAGAAAGCCGCCATGTGATATTTGGAGCACTAAGTTAGTTCAAAGAAAACCGGCATGTGACATTTGGAGCGCTGGCATTTATGTAATGGGGTGAACCATTACAGGGCTGAGAACATAGCTCATTGTAGTGAAAGGGAGGTAAACCCGTTATTTTGATCAGCTGGACCACTAGACGTGGTCAAGGGGAAGTAACCACACAGAAACCACAGATAATCTCCCCTTATTGTTTATCACGCACTGAGATGAGTCATGCAGGTGTTGAGTAACATTGCCAACTGATGTACTCACTGCGCCAATTTTAAACCATGATCTTAGCGTGGTCTGTATTGTCCAGGATTGGTCAATTTAAGTGACCATCCCTGGTGCCAGAGGTAGAACCTTGTTATGTATCACTACATTGTAAGTTTTGTTTAGTTTTTATCTTGTTAAGTAATATTTCCTTAAGATAGTGTATTTGGAACATACACGAGCAAGATGGTGGTCTTTAAAAATGTTTTTATTTGTTTTAATGTTTTATTAGAATTTGCACTTAGTGAACTGTAAGGAGTGAATGGGTTGCGCGTGTTTGGGTGACGCTTAGATGATAGCGTGGGTCAGTCAGTTCCACCCAAGTCTTTAAGACAGCAGGACGTGTCATTGTGTCCAGACTAACATAAAAGTAAAAGAAGTTGTATAATTTATATTTCAAGATTTGTGGAGTGCCAGCTCTGATGATGTAGTTCAAGTGTGAATTCATTTGGTTAGTTCACGTAAGTTGTACCCATTATTTTAGTTCTGGTATTTAATAATATTTAGATGATGTGAAATAATAATGATTGGATTATACTTGGAGGTTTGATGAACTTTGTTCAGCTTGGTTAGGCAACCAGGCTAGCAGCTAACAATCTATGGTAAAGTTTATCTTACTAAGTTTCTATCTTAGTATCTATCAGTATCCTGCAGAGAAAGAGTGTAAGGTTCTGGAATGCTATCAACGCTAGCGCGCATGATTAGTTCATGTAATTAAATGGAAACATTTAACTGTAATTTATGACAGGCTGATTTTATGTGAAGTGCTAACAAATAGTACTACTGGAGGGTGTGGTCAAAGTCCCGCTGCTTGGATCAGAGATAGACAGATCTAGATCGTTATTCTTAATCTGCAGTTGGAGCCATTCAAGCTCAAAGTGTCCTTCTTAAAGGAGAGAGAGAGAGAGAGTAACGGGCAAGCATTATAACCAAGTTATTTCTTTACTTTAACTTGTTCTTCTGTGGGTTTGTAATGTTATTGTTGGATGATGATTATTTCTAGGTTCCTTTAATTCAGGCATTGTGACTATGATCTATGTGTAGATTTGTCTTGTGTGCCTTTTCGTTACGTTTTATTGATACCGCATTCATTGTGAACTTTATGATAATGAGCAGACCAGTTAAGATGGAGAGAGAGAGGTGTGGGGGTTTGCAAGTGCGTGATTAGGTCACAGCAGACGCCAGCAGGCGTGATCACATGACTTCTGGTCAAGCGGGTCAAATCAAGACCGGGATTGGTTAGCTAATAGCTTCCGGAAACGGAAGCTTGACCCAAACAACAATAACAAACCTGGCTGAATGTTTACAACACTTAAGCGGCATTTAGGATCTCAGATATCGGAATTATACTAAAGGATGATGATTATTTACTTTAATTTCTTAATTTATTATATGTTTATTATAATGCCTCTTTGAATTAGTATGTTCTCTACATAGGCGTTAAGTTGATTTTCTTCAATTTGTACTGGTTAGGTCGGACTTAGAAACTTTTGAGGGTCGAACCTTGAACTTTGGTTGTTGATAAGATGAATCATGAAGGGAAAGGCCTATGCTACGTGTATAGATGCATTGTCTATGCATCAGGTGTCATATTTTTATGGCATCCTTTGTAGGTGCTCATTGTCTGTTCTTTTGACACACTGACAGATGTAATTGGACTCTGTTGTAATGAAGAGATCAGATGCATTGACTTTAAACTCAATCATAGGGGTTATGGGTGTTGCTTGCCCAGTAGACCTATGATATGTATAGTCATCATTATTATGATATTATTTTGTTGCATTATATAATTAGTTCACTGAATGTGTGGGAACGTTTTAGGTATATCAGTATTGTTGGAGGTAATACAAGTGGGTTGACTTGACTGTTCAGTCTTGTAGTTGTACCATGTAGTTGGGTTTGGCTTTATGCCATGATTATCATATCACTTGTAGTGGGAGACTATAGCTTGCTATTGTTGGTTGAGACTTAGGTGTTGACTTATTACATGTATGTGGGTTGGTCCACCTAGAGATACTCCTATGACTTTATGAGTAAGGAGTTTGGTATTATATCCAGAGGATAGGAAAGGGATAAGTTTGGCTCTGAGTTGAGATAGGCCTGTGGCAGTATGGACTAGGGTTTTTGTGTAATATTAATAATCTAGCATGTGCGGAATTGAGCTGGGTTGGCTAATGGGGCCTAAGTCAATTAATTTTGACTTAATGAGTAGATCCAGTTGGCTATTGCTATCCTCTGCTAATTATGATGGTAATGGTTAATTAAGGGATACTACGTTGTGCGTGGGTGGGCTAAGTAAGTAGATGGGATTGTCTTTTATTGAGCCACCTAGCACGGGCAGTTCTGTGGTATGAGTGTGTAGACTCAGCAGACTGTATTTTATTGTAGTTAGTTTAACTCCAGCTCATTCCATAACTAGGATGGATTTGATGCGTACAGGGTGCGCGGCGTACAGGGTGCGCGTATACACATGTAAGGCTTAATGTTATCTTGTCTGGAATCAAATTAAGTTTTCTTCCTGATCTAGATAATGGCCGTTGTTATAATATAAGAATTATAACGTGTGGGATAGCCCTATGTCAGCCTGTAGTTAAGCCAAGGGAAGTAAACATGTTACTTGGTAGGCTTGCATTTTATACTCGAGTTATCTCCCCTGGAGTGCTCACAATGTAAGTTATGCGTTACTGTTTGATAGCCATACTAGACCGTCCCCATATATTAGTTTACAATGTGAATATGGTTATTATTAACTTTTATGTTTTCTTTTGATGCATTCTCTTGTTTTAGCGTGATGTAATGATTAACTGATGAGGCGTGCTGTTAATTCCTGTTTTTTGTTCTTCTTCAGCGCGCCTATCGGTTGGGTTTATTGTATCGTTGGGTTTATCGTAATGTCTTGTTTATTGTATTGTCCTGGTTTATTGTGGTTTATTGTATTGTCATGTGTTTATTGTATTGTGTTTATTATTTGATTTGTTATTTTCTTTTCCTTTTAATAAAATTGTTGTCCTCTCAAAACCTGATAGTTTTGTTTGTATGTTTGACTGTGTAGAGAGCCCCGCTCGTCTCGTCCTGTGTTACATTATTTGGTGTCAGATTAGATAGCTATAGATAGAGAGAGAACCGCTCGGTATACCCGTCCCGTCCTGTTACATTTAGGCTGTGGTTTTATCGATCGGTTGACTATCGATTACTCTATTAATATTTTGCAATAACTTGCGGTGGGTACCACAGGGATAGAAAGTTTCTTTATAGGCCTAACCCCAACCCTAACCCGGTGGATACCACAGGGATCGAACTTTAAAGGCCTAATACTAACCCTAATACTAGTAGCGGTATAGATGCGCAAAATATCATACTGAAATTTTATTAGTTTTTGGTAGTGGTCCAAATGGCATACTGCAATTTGACCTAGATTTAGGCAGTGCTGTCATGTTTTAAAAAGTTTGGTGCTCCAAACGTCATGCTACCAATGTGATGTTGTCTGCTTTTAAGCTGTATGTAAACTGCTATCAAGGTAATCGGCCAACAAGATTTGTTGTCAGCTTCAACTTAAAGTTAGGCTACCAACACCAGAATCAGGATCATGCATGTTTCTAGCAATCGTATACCTAATATTTATCAAGGAGTGTTTATTGGGGCTATATGTAGCCCATATAAGGTCACCCGTTTATTGGAGCTATATGTAGCCTCTATGAGGACACCCGTTTATTGGGGCTATATGTAGCCTATATAAGGTCACCCGTTTATTGGGGCTATATGTAGCCTATATAAGGTCACCCGTTTATTGGGGCTATATGTAGCCTATGTAAGGTCACCCGTTTGTTGGGGCTATATGTAGCCTATGTACGGTCACCCGTTTATTGGGGCTATATGTAGCCTATATAAGGTCACCCGTTTATTGGGGCTATATGTAGCCTATATAAGGTCACCCGTTTATTGGGGCTACATGATCAATATTAAATTAGCTATTCAATATTGCCGTAGGGATAGGGTAAGGTTTGGAGTTAGGTTAGGTAGTATTAGGATTAGGGTTAAGTAAGGTTAAGGTTGGGCTACATGATCAATATTACCGTAGCGATTCAGTATTACCGAAGCGAGAAACGGTAGCCCAAATAATGTTTCAGGGGTGGGGTTTGGTTATGTAGGCTACATGTAGCCCCAATAAACATTATAGTGGTCCTGAAGTAAAGAAAATGGGTGTTGTTATAAGAACGTACGCACCCCATGCGTTTTGCACTAGATGGGCGAACGTATACGTGCTGTTCCTAACTCCGTCCTCATCCCCAACCCTATATCGTATATATATTTGCTGTTTATATCTTGGTTTTGCTCTATTTCTTGGCATTGTTCGTTTATCCAATTTTCTTTTGCTTCATTACATTTCTTTTTAATGAGATGGTTTAGATCTTTGTATCTGAAGAAGATTTAATTATAATTAATTAAGACTGTTGTCAAAGAGCAATACGGGAGAAGCTTTGTAGCTCTGAATCCACAAAAAGCTTTAAAATACGCAAAAACTTGGAGGACGCACATACTTTTAATAACATCCAAAGAAAATTGCCGTAAAGGATCTGAGAGCACATATCAAATACCATTCTGTCTTCTCTTTAGTTTGCTTTGTATTGTTTGGGTTTTATTTCTCACGCGGGGCTTTGCAACATACAACCTTTTCTTTTTGCCCAATTTTGACTTTTCTTATAGCCCTGCTGCGACCCCACAGTTTTTCTGTGGTTTTTATGATATTTTATTTAACGAGAAGCTAAAAACAAAAGTTACATGTATAATGATTTGCGTGGGTGACTGTATTAAGACACATTACTCGGAGATTCATTCCACGTTGCTCTTCGTCGACCTTAAAGCTGTGCAGTGATGCGGAGCCGTTGCGGCAGGATGTCGGGCTCCGTGCCTATTGCGACCTTTATCCACCGATACCCTACCTGGAGCAGCATAGCCATAATTTTTCTGTTTGACAAAACCGTAATTCTACATCATTTCAAGTCTCCAAATAATCAAATGTACCTTCGGCAGGTCAAAAAGAAAGCAGTTTCAAATCTCTCCCCCTCCCCCTCTCTCTCTCTGTGTCTGTCTGTCTGTCTCTCTCTCTCTCTGTGCGGATGGTTGATGGGCTCTTCTGGTCGGGTCTTCTCCTGTCCTATCATTTTGTTATATTCATATTTATAGTACTTAGGTTACTGTTCTTCAACATCAGTAGGCACTGTTACTAGTTCTGTCACAATGTGGATTTTATCACGTCGACTTGTGTTTCTCCAACCTTAAAACTATGGGCAGCATATTACCCACTATCGTAACTCGACCTCTTTTTTTAAAATAGTGATACTTGGTATGCTGTAACTCTGGACAACTCACGGGTAGTGTTACATAATTTGGGGGCTAATTTCTGAAATGTGAGGGTTAAATCATAATGTAATTATTTAGTCAATAAGAAAGTTGTTTAGTTTTCTGCTTTTAATGAAACATTTCTAAAAACGATAATTTACCACACTGCCCTCGATCTGGTTATACCAGAAATCTTAAGCGAGACAAGTAACAGCGCTTGCAATGCAGCGCAAGGTGACAGGACCAACGTGACCTGGTAATATTTCTTTGGCTGTTGAACGGTAGAACGGTAGCCAAGTAGAGGGGTGACACAGGGTTTTCATTGCAGTTTGTGTACAACGTGTTTGCTGTAACAATAATAATAAATAATAGTTCGTCCATCAGGTATGATGATGACCTTAACAACACCAGAGGAATAAAGAACAGAAATTGTTGAGAATTTCAACACATGGACAATAAAGAGAACTAAAGGACACAGAGGACAGAATGGAAAGACTGTTCTTTCATGACTTATGGCTTCTCATGTGACTGATAAGTCCTATTTTTGCCCTGCAGACCCTTCCGCATAAATGACAAGAGTGCTCCGTTGGTTCAGTACCACTGGGCCTTTTCTTGCGCCGTTCTCTTTTTTTGATAGCCTGCTGGACTCTGTCAGCTTCCCATGCTTTGCTGCCTCTGGTAAGGGCCGCCCTCCAATTTGCACGATCAAGCGAGAGCTTTTCCCACTCACTCACATCAATGGCAAAGGCCTTCAGTGATTGCTTGAGAGTGTCTTTGTAACGTCTCTTTGGGGTCCCAACATTCCTCGTTCCATTGGAGAGCTCAGAGAAGAAGATTTGCTTAGGGAGTCTGGAGTCGGGCATTCTGACAACATGTCCTGCCCAACGTAGCTGAATTTTTTTCAGGTGGCAGAAGATGCTCAATTCCTTGGCACGATTGAGGACCTCAGTGTCTGGAATTTTATCCTGCCATTTGATCCTTAGGATCTTTCTAAGGCAGGCCAGATGAAAGTGATTTAGCTTTCTGGCATGCGATTGGTACACTGTCCAGGTTTCAGCCCCATAGAGTAGGGTGGGAAGGACCACAACATTGTACACTTTCAGCTTAGTGTCTGTGCGAATGCCGGCAACATCCCATACTCTCTTTCGAAGCCTGCCAAATGCCGAGCTGGCTTTGCTGATTCTTGAGAGAATTTCAGTATCAACACGAGCCGCCGAAGACAGTGTACTGCCAAGATAGGTGAAGTTCTCCGACACCTTCAGAAGACTGTCATGGACTTTGATATTTGGGGTCACAGGATACTTGTCGTCTGGAGTAGGCTGATGGAGCACTTCCGTCTTCTTTGTGCTTATTGTGAGGCCAAAGTTGACAAAGGCACTAGAGAACTTATCAACACAGTTTTGCATGCTATCCTCATCGTGTGCCAGAAGTGCACAATCATCAGCAAATAGTAGGTCACAGACTTGAGTACTTTTGGTTTTGGTTTTTGCCTGAAGTCTCCTGAGGTTGAATAGACTGCCATCAGTTCGGTACTTGATGCTTACCCCTTGAGGAGGAGAGCTAAAGGCTTCTTGTAGCATTGCAGAGAACATGATGCTGAACAGAGTTGGGGCTAAGACACATCCCTGTTTTACCCCATTTGTGACAGCAAAGGGCTCTGAAACACTGCCGTTGCTTTTGACTGCAGCTTGCATGCCATCATGAAACTGGCGCACTATTGTGATGAATTCGGGTGGACACCCAAACTTCGCCAAGATTTTCCAGAGGCCTTCACGACACACTGTGTCAAATGCTTTTGTGAGGTCAACAAATGTGATATACAGCGCTTTATTTTGTTCCATGCATTTTTCCTGAATCTGTCTGGCAGCAAAAATCATATCCGCCGTTCCCCTCTCTTTACGAAAGCCACATTGGCTCTCGGGAAGCAAGTCATTTGACGAGAGGTGATCAAGAAGGCGATTCAGAAGCATTCTTGCCAATATTTTGCCAGCAATTGAAAGTAGAGAGATTCCCCGATGGTTGTCACAGACTTGGCTGTCCCCTTTGTTTTTGTACAGATGGATGATTGAAGCATCTTTGAAGTCCTGTGGCAGCTTCCCTGCTTTCAACATATGATTGAACAACCCGGTCAACCTTTCAATAAGCTTTTCTCCACCGAAGGCATACACCTCAGCAGGAATTGAATCCACGCCTGGTGATTTGTTAAAGGACATCTGATTTGTGGCAGTCCGGGTCTCATTTGCTGTGAATGGCTTGGCAAGAGCTGCATTAATAGGAGTCTGAGGGAGGCGGTCAATGGACTCAGTATTTATATTTGATGGCCGATTTAACACACCTCCGAAATGTTCTGCCCAACGCTGAATTGGGCAGAACAGGTCAATAACAATAATAACCCGAAAAATCTAGAAATTTACAATGTCACTGGTGTTCAGCAGTGAATTGCAACTGTAACAGAAACAGAAGATCCGATCTGTCTTTCTACCGTCTCCCTAAGACAGACCTGTACGGTTTCCTCTCTTATTTATAGTACCATGTAATAATAAGATTTGACTAAACAACAAGGCCGAAACAAGCGTGTTTAATACTCCCATTTGATGAAATGAATCTACAATTCAGTTGTTCAGTGAGAATATACTTTACCAATCTTTTACTTAGTTACCGAAGTTCTTTACCAATCTAAAACTTTGCTGTTGAATGAGAATGTACTTTACCAATCTAAAACTTTGCTGTTGAATGAGAATGTACTTTACCAATCTATAATTTAGTTAATGAATTAAGAATATACTTTATCAATCTATATCTTAGTTAATGAATTGAGAGTGTACTTTATCAATGTGTAACTCAGGTACCAAAGCATATGTTAGTCAATGAATGAGAATGTACTTCACCAACCTATAACTTAGTTAATTAATGAGAATGCACTTTATCAGTTATAACTCGGTTGTTGAATAAGATCATTAAGAATGCACTTCAACAATCTATAATTATCTTAGTCAATGAATGAGCATGTACAATACCAATCTATACCTTAAGTTTAAATGAATAAGAATGTACTTTCCTGTCTGTACTTACCATCACCTCCATCTCTGGGATATTATTGTTTCGTTCACAAAATACCCTGCAATAAATGCATTTCTTTCGTACTGTCATTTTAATTGCTGTTTTAAAAGACCGTAATGTTTGTTTTTATTACAAGCGCAACAATCTTACCAATCAACAATTGCTGCAGAGAAGATTTGGAATGATTATCGGTAGATGCTTTATCCAAAGGAAATGCGTCATGTAAAAAAACAACACTTTTAGACATCATTTCTAGTTAAAACCAAAACAACACAAATTATTTAGATCACATGCTTGATACAATAAGAAAATATAAGAAAATAATTTACAATTGAGCACGTAGCAGTTTTGATTATTGTTGGTCTGTGACAGTGACAATGTCCTAGATTCTGCAGCAATGCTTCGACTATTTTCTACTAACTTTCGCTTTACCGCCGACTACGCGTATTGTTTACCGCGCTTCCTAGCTAGCAAGTCGGTTCGCACCGATGTCGCTTGACGCTAGTGCTAAAGTAAGGGTGCGTCCAGACAAAAAGCTACTAACCGAGCCGAGCCTCGGAGCTAGATACGAGCACTGTCAAGCAGATCAGCTCGTTTGTTCACACCAAAAGCAACTGCCGCTAGTTGGCAGCTAGCGCGTGGCTGGCAAATTGCTCGCTCTTGGCTCGACGAAAGCTTGCCTGTTCACACCAAAAGCTACCATGCTGGTGTGCACATTGAGCTGTGGGCGAGCTAGCGGTTAAGTGTTGACGGGGGTAAAATTTCTATAAGGCCCTGGCCACAGTGCATCTGTGTCTGTGTCTAACTCTCGCACTGCGGCTGCATCCCGTTATAGGCCACACCCATTTCATTGCCGCGCGCTGCAGTGGGTCTGGCTCTGACCGAGATGCCAGCGGGCGTGTCAGCTGGCATTTTCGTTTTTACCCGCATGCGGTATATTGCGTCTTGCAAGCTTGCAACGTGTGTCCTCGCCTGCGGCATTTCCCAGCTCTTTTCTGAATCTACAGCGATGGCAAGGTATGTTTAATACTTTCAGTAAATGTTTTTCAATGAATTCGTTATATGTACTGAAGTTTATATGTATTAGACTTGCCAGAGTAATGTTATTCTCATTTTTCAATCGTGAAGCGATGGTGACCTACTTTTCGTCTTTTGGGACCATCCGGCTACGCTGTGTAGCGCTCCTGTGTGCACCCAACACCTCGCCAAAACTATTTTGTATTGCGTTTCACATGCCTTTGCTGTGACAGTGTGATCTTGTTTCAGTTAAACGAAGGGTCTGAAGCAATGTAGTTAATAATTTTAATGTAAAATCATATTTGGAACACACCCATTGTGTTGATGACTTGATGGCATAGAAACCCTACCAAGGAAAGTAAAATCATAAATTAAATTCTTCTAAAGAATGTGAAAATACTGTATTTTGTTAATTGTTAATGTGCACAGACACTCAAACACAGACATGATGTATTTAATAATAATACAAACGTGCTCCTACACACACACACAAACATTGAAACAAACACAGAGTTTAAGAAAAAATGTAGATAATTACATGATTTTTTTTTGTTGTTTTTTTTTAATCTCAGGTAATCGATAATGTCATAAAAGTGAAAAATGCTTTAAATTTTTTATTTTTTTTTGACATTTATCAGGAACTCTCAGACAGACAGAGATTTCGCCGAAAAGCTGGTCTCGGAGGTACAGAGACGGCCCATCCTGTACGACCCCAGCCAACCAGACTACAAGGACAGAGGGAAGGTGGAGCTTGAGTGGGCGATTGTCGCAGCTGCATTGGATGTTTCAGGTAGGTGATCCACATGTGCTGCAGCATTCTGCCATGGGACTGACAGTGTGTTTACAAAGAGCTGAGCAAATTTGTCCCTTGTTTCTATTGCCTCCTGAGAAGGCCTACCATTTAAGTTTTGACTGTCAGTGTCAGCATTATTCCACTGGCTACTGGTGGTTGATAGCTGAGATGGTGCTTGCCCTCCAGTGATGTCAGTAGATTCCCGGTATCGTACATAGTTGTGAAGGACACAACACGACAATACCACTTTCACAGCATTCGTGGGATTGACGGTTAGGGTACCCTTAAGGACAGCCCATTTTGCTGCCATCATGCCGAAGGCACATTCTACAGACCTCCTAGCACGGGAGTGCCTGTAGTTGTATATACGCCTTGTGTTGTCTAGTCCTCGTAGTGGATATGGACGTAATAAATTCTTCAGCAATGGGTAAGCAGCATCACCAATGAAGGCATAGGGTAGGGGCTCATTTAAATCATTGTTTTTAATGACTGTGTCTGCCCTGGGAATTGGGAGCTGATTTGCATACAGGGCTCTCCCAAAAGCAGACTGCTTCAGGACACCCCCATCCGAATGCTTCCCAAAGTCTCCTACATCAACCACAATAAAATTTCCATCTGCATCTGCCACACCTTGCAGCACGATAGAAAATGTATGTTTATAATTGAAAAATGTACTGCCAGAGTTAGCAGGGCACTGAAGCTGAATATGCTTTCCATCAATGGCTCCCAAACAATGTGGGAAATTCCATTTTTCCCAAAATCCATTTGCAATGTCTTGGAGGGCCCTTTCAGTCAGCCTGGGCATTTCTGTTTCCTTTAGGGATTCCCAGATGGCATCACACACCTCATAAACAATTTGACGTACAGTGCTTGCACCCATTCTAAACTGGTAATGCAGTGACTTTGAAGTTTCTCCAGTGGCAAGGAATCTGAAACAGAGAACGAAGAGAGATTTTACACTCTACAGTACCATAATCACATAAAAAAATACAGACATCTTTTAAAAAATTACATAATATAATAATAAATACATCATGTATATATATAACAGAAATTAATATTAAAATTAATGCTGGATCTGAGTTACTCATAATTTTCACATCTTGACTGATCATTTATTTTAAGATTTGTTTCATTTTCTCTTCCCCAGCTGACTTAGCCCGCAAGAAGTGGCAAAACTTGCAGGGTTCCTACAGCAGGAGCCTCGCATCAAGGAAATTACCGAGTGGGTCCGGAGCGAAAAGACCCATCCGGTTTTATTTAGAGGAACAGATGGGGTTCCTGAAGGGGTATATGACCCATGACACCTTGGTAGGGAACTATGGAGCAGTTCCTGGTGGCAGTGAGGAAGAGGCTGCCACTGCCAGTACCAGTACTGACCAGGAACCTGCTCTAACTGCCATCAGCAGTCTGGCACCAATGTCAGAAACCTCAGAGCCTGACACTGACAGCACCGGCAGCAGGCCTGCAACCCCAACTCCACCACCCATGAAAAAGAAAAGGGTAGAGCATCCAGTTGAGGATGCATTTATGAAATTTTTGGCGTCAAAGGCCACACCATCGACACCAGCAGACCCTGATCTAAATTATTTTAAAGGGATCCTTCCCCAAGTGAAGGAGCTCAATCATAGGAACAAAAGGATATTTTTTAACAATGTGTCAAACATGTTGTTTGGCATGTTGGAAAGCCAGGACGGTGCACAGGAAACGGTCACCTATATTTAATTAAAAAAATATTGTGCACAAAAAAATACAATCATGACTTGTACTCATTTAATTTTCTTTTTATGTATTGTTGTGTGCCCTTTCTTCCAGATTTATTCACATCTAGTTCACTTTCTCTTTACTCCTGCTCAAAACGCTTGACAATTTTGCCAATGTTTGCTATTGTTGTTGTTGATGATGATGACATCTTTTTCACTCATATAGCAAGTCTCTCTCAGTTTCTTTTTTCCACCCAATGATGATGATGATATGATGATAGTGTGATGTAACAAAAAGTGTGTTTGCGTAGGTCATGTGGGTAAATGGGTAGGTGTCTTACTTGGATCATACAGTGCATGAGACTTTGTCTTGTGTCAGAGTCCCCACTCGAGAAAGAAACTAGAGCATTAAATAAACGAGGCAAGTTTGATTGGATTAAAGACTGAACAGCAAGGTAAAATGAGAAAAAAACAACTCTCATTGTTATTGTTACGGGATTGGAAGAAAATTAAACTCTAGCAAAATTCTTACCGAAGTGTCAAAAGCAGTCGTTCTCTAGGTGGAATAGCCCTCCTGAAGTTGGTGTCTGGTTTATAGATGTGTTCAACCACTAATGATAGGAGCTCTTCAAAAGTGTTCTTTGACATCCGAGCAAAATTGTAGAACTTCTCATCATCATCAACTAACTGTGGGTACAGCTTCATCATCACGCCACTGGTATCTCTTCTCTTGTTAATTGGGTGGACCCATATCTTCCGTCTCTTTCTATTCAGCATCTTGTATGCAAGGTAAGCAACAATAACATCTTCCTCTTCTTCCGAATCCGAGCTCATGTTCAGATACATGTAGGACTTTCTAAAAACTTCTACGGCACCACACACCTCCTGCCTCATCACGCGTCGCAAAAGCCCATTGTGCAGTACACTCACAGTACTCACACTGGTATGCCATGCTAGCGCGAGATACAGAAAGGGGAGCACACTCCCGCTAGCCGACGCGCCGGCTACACAGCGAGACCTAGACACGGAGACAGACACAGACGCACTGTGGCCGGGGCCTGTTGGCAAGGCCTCCAACATGTCGGATGAACGAAAACTGCGTGTTGCCGCATTTATTGGGGCCATCAATGTATCTGAAGTATGATCTTTCGTTGGAACACAAGAGAGAATAGTGGGTTCATCTTTTAAATGCCAAACGGGATACGTGTGGAGAATTCCAGCTTTTGTTTCCGGATTTAAAGGAAGACGAAGGACGTTTTCAATCATATTTCCGAATGTTACCACAGACATTCTATGCTATACTTGATATGATCTCTGCTGACTTACAGAAACAAAAAACCGATTATCGCAAACCTGTTTCATCTGAGGAACGACTACCCTTGACACTTCGTTAAGCAGTGTTAACGCTAGAAGGTAACAAAGTCACAGAAGCAGACATCCAAGAATGGGACAGCGGTCGAGAGAGAAACACAAAAGGCAATGGGGAAGCTGGTCACAGAGGCCGTCTTGCGGAGTACGGAATATGGATGAGACAAAAACTACTTTGTAGGAAAGGGCGTACTGCCTTGGCAAGACAAATGTCTCTAAACTGATATACCGGTACTAACACTTCATTAAATCTACCAACATCGCCAAAGTTAAAGATCATGCTTTACAACGTCAGCTTAATTGTTTTTAAATAAAGTAGTATGGGATGGACAGGGGGAAAGATAGAGATAGGGAATAGAGAAAGAGAGAGATAGAGAAAAAAACGAGAGAGAGAGGAAGAACGGAGGCAGGGAATGAGGAAGCGAGAGTGAGAGATCTAAAGGAGGAGAAAGGGATACTGAATGATTCAGCTAATTTAGATACTTGTCATGCCCCTCTTTGCAGCAATCCACAAGAAGTTCTTCTTCCTCACATCTCTATTCATGAAGTCCTTATCTTGCTTTTTCAATCAAGTTGGATAATCTTGCAATAAAGCAATGAACTGAATGGTTTTGTCTTCTTCCATGTTTATTTTCACACCAGTATCAGTCAGTCAGTGGCGCAACAGCAAGTGGTATGCGAGCCACTGACATTACTGGCGGGAAAACTTCCGCTTGTGCTAAATTTAGTGATCAGGAAATGAGGTCAGCTCGTCTGCTGGCTTTGAGCGGTGATAAATGCTCGAATAGTTATCTCCGCTCGATGCTAGCCGTGGCCGAACCGTGCGGCGAGTTTACTGCTTTTGGTGTGAACAGTTGATATACATAAAGAGCAGGTATCTCTGCGGCTCGGCTACGGTGCGGCCACGGCTCAGCTCAAAGCTTTTGGTCTGGACGCACACTAAGGGTGCTTACAGAGAGAACGCTTGACGCTTGAGAAAGCTCGCGCTTGAAAGTAAGCGCCTGTCAAAAAGCGCTCGTCGAATATTGAGGGGCACACAGAGAGAGCACACAAGCGAGCGCTTGCATTGGGCGCCATCTGAAAAGGAGAGTTGATTTGGCGCCATGGCGGCTTCGTCTGACGACGAATTATTATTGCTGGACAGTGTTTTACCTAAACTTATCCTTGGAAAACGAAAGAGAATAGCTGTTCAAGAAATTCATCAGAAACGAAGAAAAGAAGGTGAATATCATCACCTGTTTCCTCGGTTGAAAAACCACCCCAATCGATTTCATTCATACATGAGAATGAGTCTCGACACATTTATTACATCTTGGGAAAAATAGAACCTAAAATAATTAAGACCTGGTGCAATTGGCATCAACTCATAACCCTTGTCATCACGCTAGTCCAGCTTCACTTTCAGTTTTAAACAAAAACAACATAATGCAGACACAGTGTTATCAAGTATTGAATTTTTTTTTCTTTTTATTCTTTATTCTTAGCACAGCTGTGATGAGCGATTCGACATCCATTTGTTGAGGTTAGAGTAAACTACTGTGCGCTACACACTAGGCCTGACTTCTCTGCAGGCAACACAGCTTAGCCCCTTCAATAAACTACTGTACACATAATTAAAAAAAAAAAAAAGGCCTAACTTCTCTGCGGACGACACACCCTAGCCGCTTTAAACGCGAGAAAGAATTAACAAACAATTCTTTACGCTTTACAAGCGTCGCGACAGACAGCAAGCGCTAGATTATGAGAAACATTACAAGCGCTTGTCTACATGCGCTCGCTTTCTCAAGTGTCAAGCGCTCTCTCTGTAAGCTAACGGGGAGCGCCCGAAGTGAAGCTTCTTATTACTTCTACATTCTTTGGCCTCTCCCACTCTCGGTGGGCAGAGCCAGCGCTTTGTACAATGGATTTGCATCTAATTATATATTTCACAAAATCTCCACCTTTGAAAGCAAAAGGTTTTTTTTTATTAGGCCACCGACAGTAACCAAATTTTGCATGCATATTTCACATACCATGGAGGGTGCACGGACGTTTTCATTATTTTGATTGGTTTTGATTTTGAATATAGAAAATGCATCGTTTCATCGTGCTGTCAACAGCTCTAAGTTTCATTCTCTATCTTGGCTCCATTCTGTTATAGCACCTCGCACGACATAAAAAATAAACTTAACAAGCGTTCAGTGTGGTCGCGGAACGGATGCTACATGTTCTAGTTGGCAGGAATAGTAAAACCCGAGGCTATAGGCTCCGCTTCTTTACAGTTACTGACGTTCAGGACTCAATTTTTGACATATTTTCTGGACACATCTATTTGGGCAAAATTCAGTCTTTTATATTACGTGTTTATGACTTTTTGAGCTGCAAAAAAGAGAAAGAAAGATTATCTTCTAGTAAGTTCGAAAAGTATGATGGAAATTTCGTTCTTCGCCTCTCTTTAGTATTTGCAACAGAGAAAGAGCGAGAGATAGAGAGAGAGAGAGAGAGAGAGAGAGAAAGGGAGATCGAGAGAGAGAGAGAGAGAAAGGGAGATCGAGAGAGAGAGAGAGAAAGAGCCAGAGCCAGAGAATGAGAAAGAGAGTGAGACACACACACACACAGACAGAGAGAGAGAGAAAGAGAGAGAGAGAGAGAGAGAGAGAGAGAGAGAGTAAAATTAGCCATGGAGGAGGGAAGGGGTTTGGGGTCACTTTATTTATTTTACAATGGGATCTCAGGTTTCTGAAAGTGGTCGCAAAGCAAAAAAAAAAAAAAAACAAAGAAAAAAAGGTTTAACTCCCTGTTTCATTTAAACTGAGAGACTACATAGGGCAGATATTTGAGAAATATTCCAAAAATATATTTAAGAAATCAGATTGTTCAAATATGGTCATGTTATATATGAAAAGAAAGGATACTTAATGCAAAAAATCAAATCTGCAAGAATTGAGAGCAACAAACTCTTCATTTTCAAGCTATAGTCTATTATGTGAAAGTATTATAAAAACAGTTACCATTTCAGATCGTCATGGAAACTTTGATGTTATCTGTCTTTTTCACATCTAACTTGCATCCAATGTGCATGGAATTTTCTTTCAAGAATGCCTTTAAACTACATTATAACGTAATTGCCTTATACGACTATAAAAAGACACGAGGAGTCTTTTTTGTTCGTGATGATATTGAAAAATTTATGGAAAAAAACACACTTTCTATGAAGTTCAAAGCTTTCAGGCTGTTAGTTCCAATCCCAGAAGAGCAGACAAATAGAGGAATTCTAACTCGGTCTTTTTAAAATAATGGTGAAGTTGTGCTTTGCCTTAGTTTAAACGTTCAAGTTAAAGTTTATTATTCAATGTGTTTGTGTGTGTGTGCGCGTGTGCGTGTTTATCCTGAACTTGTAGGAGACTTAACATACAATTTTCGAAGCTTAATTCCATTTTTTTGGTAATTATTAACTGAATTTTATATCTAATAACATGCATGTGATACTCATTCCTGTTACGAACATAAAACAGAGTCCAGTGTGCTTAATATAAAATTTCTAGTGATCTTATGGGTCATTAATGTGTAGAATGAGACAATACAAATACTCCGGCAAGGTGACAAGCTTTATGTCTCTGTAATCTCCAAGTAAAAGTCGTTAATCCTCGTCTTTCATAAAACAAGGCAGCAAAAAAGAGCAAATTAATTCTTCTCAAAATAAATAGGGTTGACAGGGAATAAAGCAATGTGCATTATAATTTGGTACATCATGGGCGCAGCCAACACACGTACACATGCTCATGGCAACAAATTGGAATATTACAGCTAGTAACAGTAACAAGAATAAGTTGGCGTTACAGTAAATTCTGTCATGTTAAAACTGAAGATCCATCTCTAGTGGACTTGTTAAACTAACAGTTTTATGACAGTGCTTATGATGTTGAAGAACATAATATTACTAGATGACCTACCGGGCATTGCCCGGAATAAACAATCCTGTGCCCCCCCCCCACCCTCTCTCTCTCTCTCTCTTTCTCTCTCTCTCTCTCTCTCTCTCTCTCACACATAATAAAAGTAATAAACTACAGTCTTACTTCAGAACTCATGCGCACCAGAACACTACGCACCAAACTGAACGCTTGATACGGTTACTTTTTATGACATGCACGGCACTGTATATTACGAAACAAACAATATGCAAAAATACAAATGTTACATAGCAATAAACATTGTTATTTTTAAAAAATACATGCTTGAAGTAAACAACTTTTAATTATAGCCATCATCTTCCTTATCTCAATTGCTACCTTCCTACCAAATTTAAGGCCTGAACGGTGTATAGTTTGGTTAGTGACTCATGCCAAAGGTTGCAAGTTACTGAAATATATAATAGATGTAGATCACGTAGGATAAATCACGCTAACCCTACTTAGTTGTGAGACTGATGAGACACACAGTAAAAACAAACCAGCCGAGGTCATAAAATCAATAGAAATGGAAAATATCCACATTGCCGGCAGGAGGATGACGCTGGGCCTTGTTCTCGCTTCATTAAATTAAATTCGTCTGGGTCACCATGGAAGGTCACGCACTTCACTAGATGTTTACTTGCTAACCTGATATCGCGGAGATACCAGAGTGATAGAGATGGATTACTCTCATCAGTTTTAAAACGTATTTGTTATTTTTGTGTTTTCATTACTAATATAGCAGAGTAGCCCCCTTTTATCGTTTTCTAAAGCCAAACACAATAATTATGTTATTTTGAAGGCACTGTTATTTACCAACGCTGCTAAAAATAGATCATAATAGCGAGTCCCTGCTCTAAAAGCATGGAGTCGAAAGTGTTTGTTGCAAATTTTTATGTGTGAATTATGCAAATTGAACAAAATACCCAGAGTCTGCCGAATTTTTATATTATCCCCTTACATAACAATAAGTCGAGTTATAGGCGATGGGAATGCTTCCAGAGTTTTGGAGCCCTCCCAAAAAGGCCTTTGAGGGCAGAACTTTCACCCTTAGCTCCATTATTGTATGACATAGGAGGGGTGGCCAAACTTGTCTAATGTAAGAGTCACATACGATAAACTTCAGGTGCTCGAAGGCCACAAGATATGAAAAAAAATTATTTAAACGTAATTATTGTTACAAAACATTATATTTAAATATTAAGAAATACATGAACGCAACAATATACTCATGTATGAAGTTCTCTAAACTGTGAATTTATTTTACATACTATTAGTTCCAGTAATCACAACGTACACATTTATATACCAAATGTTTTCCAAATCTTGACTGATGATTGTTTTAACTATGCATGCTTCACGTATTAAAGAAGGTAATAACGACTGGAACATCTAAGAAAAACGTGCAAATTTGCATTTCGAAATCAAAATTAAACTGCCAAAAAATAAAACTAAAATGTTAAAAAAAAAATACATTCGTTTAACGATATTTGTTTGTTAGTACCGAAAAATTTCATGTTTCGGCATTTTGTTGCTCTCGACCAACACATCGTTTGTGCCCTGAGAAAACACTTCGCACCACAACATTTTGAATTTTCAGTTTGGATTCGATAGCTTTTGGGTAAGTTTGCATTTACAGTTATCATAAATCTATGCGTCCGATTGTGATCGCATTGACCCTATCGACCTAGATTTAGGTCTACGTCTAGGAAACTCTTTGAAACTTTTTCTCGGCGTATTTCTTTCGTCTGTGGATAGTATCATTTACAAGCTAGTAAGAGAACAAACTGCAAACCAAGAAAAAAGTAAATTGTTAAGTTATTGGGCAAATACTAACATGGAGTCCCCAGAAAACGGGTTGGGGGTGTCATTCATTGAAAATTACTATAATAATGGGCCACCATCGGGAAGAGACGGCCATAAAATTGTGCATCCTAACTCTTTGACTGTTTTCTATGCCAGAGCAGCGACGGTTGGAGGAAGGTTGGAGCAAAATTGGCCAAAGATAAGAAAAAGGATTGTCATTGAGGAGCCCAACGGATATGGACAGACACAAGAAATGTTGCAAACAGAACACCATGACTTTCTCTATACAATTTATGTTTCCAGCAAACTGCACACATGGACCCCTCATTCTATAATACTGGACCTCAAATGGATTTTAAAAAAAATAGATATACAAGTTCTGTTCGAAAGGTTTTCCTGTTAGTACCGATATGCTAGGCTTTTTTTTTTCTTTTGTTGTATTTAATTTTTACATGGTTCATTGTTCCGGTAGGCGGTGTCAGTCAAGTGAAGTTTCTGCTATACAATGTACATGTAGTAAAATTGATAAAACAAAAAAACGGGCAATTTTTATCAAGACCTACAACCGCTCATACAGTTCGGGTCTGGCTGAAATTTTGCCTTAATTTTTGGGGGGGGGGGGGGGGGGAGGGAAGAGGAGATGGAGATTTGGAAACTTGAAATAGTGGAGTATGAAATTCTTTGGCATGGCACATGTGTAAGTTTCGAAAAGAAACCATTTTTTAAAAAAGAATATCGACATTCTGTCTTTTGGCGGTGGTTATAATAAAAATTATGTTCATTAGGAAGTGTTTACCATTTGCAAAATATTCGTGTTGTGATATATAAGACCTAAAGTTATTTATTAGCTCTGAGTTTTGAGTTTGAGTTTGGAGAAGCACGTCGACACGATAAAGGCCAAATTGTGGTGGGGAAAAAACAAGATGATAGGCAGAATATATTACAGTATGACAGAACAGAAGAAGACCATAATTATTATGCATACCATAAGCATCCCCCCTCCCCCCCCAACCACCAGCCGCACCAACCGCTGAACCCATTCTGATAGGCCAATTAGTAGGATGGTGACTTCACGACATTGAGTTTTAATGAGACCTCGCTCATCACCCGGCTTGTTGTGGCTCATTGAAACTCGCTATCGTGACATTACCATCCACCTAGACGGCCCATCTAAGTCAGCTGGTGCGCGCCTGGGCTCATTGAGGTGTCATGCAGTTAGTAGTGATATCTTGGCATTATTATAATTATTTGGATAACTAAGATAGACCCATATGTCAGCGACTGCATAATTATTATACCACTCGTGATAAAATACACCTATATCCAGCTATAACATCTGACTGCACGTGGAGGTCACAAAGATCTCTTTTTACATAATTTTTTTTTCAATCTGACGAATGTACTTAGAGACTGAAAACTTGCTCATTTTATTATCATTCGTATTAAATTGTTGTTGTTGTCTCAAATAAATGTAAAAAATGTCAGTGAATAAGGCGCCCCATTCACTTGTAATGATAAATATTGTAAAACTGTAATTCTTAGGGCTCTGCGTCATCTCAAATATAGATCAAAATAGGCTTACACGAACGAACCGTCAAAGCACTATTCTGTCTACCAGTTTTCATATTTTTTTGTTCGATGAGTAATTTTGGAGCTTTTTCGCAAAACACATTTATGCACATTTATAGTAAAAAGAAAAATATTGTTTCTACACATAGACATTCCATACCTTGGGTCTGCGTTGTATCCAAGCCGAAGAGATACAGGGAATAAAAAATCTGGTCTAGTCAGTAAGCCCTTTCACACTATTTTTGATCTTGGTTTCAATACAGAATAATGTCCCATGGGTCGCCAAAGATCTGTCACAGTGAGTATCAACGTTCGCTCTAATTTTTCTAAATCACCAGGCGTAACTTTTGATCCAATGAGCTAAAATATTTTATATTCACCATTGCATGGCTTATAACCGCTAAGAGCAACATGGTGGTGTGCGCAGAAACATCTGGACTAATACAGCGACTTCACGGCCGCGCATGGGCACAGTCTGGAGGGAAAATGATTGATGCAGAACTAGTAGCCTACCACAGGGACGAAACACCTAGGACTAATTGCAACAGAAATGATTTCAACGTCAAGTGGTAGGAAAGGGTGTTCTAAACGTGTACTGAAAAGTACACCTAAATCGGCTGGGGCATTCCTGAGCTATTGGCCTTTTTCTACCAACAAATCTATGTTTCTGACGCTAGTGGGTTTCCGTAACTGAAAAGATGTTTTCTTTTGTTTACATCCGGGAAATCGAACGGGAAATGCCTAGAAACCGAAAGTGTTGTTGTCTGTGCGACGCACAGTTCTGTTTACGCTTCTAGACATGTTTCACTTTAATTTTGAAGCCAGGTTTGTTATTTTGTATAATTATGAGTTAAAAATATGCTCTAGAAATAAGCTACATCGATATTACTGCCATATTATTATCGCACATACATTTTAAAATCAACAAAAATGCAGAGAGCTGTGTGCTGAAGTATGGAAACCTTTTGTGGTTAGTGTAAGTTGGAGTAACTTCGCCGGGAGGATAAATTCGCCCCCTGTACTGCCTTCTCGGTAACAGATGTGCATTCGTAACTGCAAAGATGTAGGCCTAACTTAAAACAAAGATAGTGATGTGTTAAACTGTGTTTGTCCTTACTCCTCACGAAACTCAAGCTAGATCTTCTCTTCTAGGTCCTCCTGCCACTGTTTCTTTCCATTCCACTCATTTCAGTCAAGCGTAATGTTGCTGTGAAGCCAGAGTTAATGTCTTCCTTCCATTCACACAATTTGAGTCATATATCCTCGGGAAAATAAATATTATCCTGTTCACTATCACAGAAATTGCTGACTTGATGCATAAAAGCACTCACTGAAATAGGTAATTCACTTACAACTCACTGTAAAAATGAAAAAATCATTAATAAGCATAATCACATGATATTTATGGGAGGTTTCCAGTTGCAGTTACAGCTAAATAGCAGTTTAGTGAAAATGATGGACTGAAATGATGAGAAGATGTGAAGTACAATGATACTTGCTCTGCTAAGAAATCTAATATGTAGAATAATAACAAAAATTAACATGTAATAAATTAGCCATTGGTGGTTGATGCTGAGCACAGAGTTTGCGCGAAGGAAAGCAATGTCCTTTAATCATCATAAAATAAAAAAAAAGATATATTTTGCAAGAATGGTGCATAAGGACTGGACTATTTCTAATACATTCCAAACTACCAAATCCTGAACTTAATCATCAGTACAAATTTGTCCATGAATGACAATAGAGGGTCCAGACGAACACAATTTAACACAATCACTATCAGCCCGATCTTTATTTTGTCAAAAAACAAACAAACAAACTGAGACCAGAGCGTTACAAGTAACATATCAGCAAGCAAAGTTAGAGGGAATAATGAATCCGCATCCGTTGCAGAGGACCTGCTTTATTCTCTTTTCTCTGCTTCTGTGTGATTTAGGATTTTTCAACTCTTTCTTATCTAGCAGCAGAGACTGTGAGAGACACTTTTAGCAAGTTATAACTTTTATCCAGTAAATTAAGGTACTGAAAAGTCAATTGGCCATACAAGTCTTTGCCTTAGCTGATGAAGTAGTGAATCATCATGTAGATTTGGTGGAACTAGGAAATATACCCATGTAATACAGACACACTGTGTCCATGTAGATATTATTGATAACAAGATCAAACGGTTCTTGTGGGATAATCCCATGAAAATGCCAAGTGAGGAATATATGTACATGTCCATAACACTAACAGTATGATTTATTTGGCGGATCATATTATTTCATATTTTTCTATAACATAGTATTTAATCATGGTGGAACCCCAATTCATCCAGGTGTTCATACATTATGTCAAGTACATGCTGGCCAAACAGGATGCGAGATTAGGAATGAAACATTAGTTTACACCAAGCACTTACCGTATTGAGTGTATTCATCTTTAACAGAATGCTTTCTCAAGAAACTACAACTGTAACATCTGGTGTCATGTATTATGATGTATACAGAATAGCCAATAGCTATAACTCCTTTCACTTTCTCAGCTTGTACTTTCTGTCACCATTTCACTATTCTCACACACTATCAGTGTTTTGCAGAGTCTTACAGTTACACAGTGCTGTTTTATTTGTCATATAGTCACTTTGGTACATAAACAAAAAAAATTATTGGTATACATTTTCAATGAAATGACATAATTAATACAACAAACTTGAGGGAATACCAGTGTCCAGCAGGTTTTGTGTGTATTCAGGTTGTCATAAGAGTGGATGGTCATTCTTCTATGGCAGTCTTGTCTTCTGAGCTTAACTGGTGGACATGTTGATATTTTCTTAAAGGAATTTATGGTACAATTCATGCATAATGTTACAACTTACATATTGCGGTGTTGTTTTGTCTGTTTTAAATATTTTGAAATCATTAAATGAATTCACACCGTGGGCCTACTTTCTTCGTTTCGTTCATTTTAAATTGTCTGTGTGTCATTATTTTGTTTTAAAACTTCTACTGCTCTCTTAATTCTGACTCTAATTGCCATTCCAATAAATGTAGCCCAGGTAGTTTATACAGTAAATCTAGACACTTGACTTCCATGGAGATTGGAAGCAAATCTCATAAACTGGATATTTTGTGATAGATACATGATGGACAAGAGGTCAGAACAACTGAAGTAATTATGACTAATAATACTAATATGACAATGGACATAAACTGTCTATCACGTGGTCATCTTTATAAAATCTGAATTTTCATCAGGTTCTCGTTAAGTTGTTTCTGACACTTTAGTGTTCCTATGAACTATTTTATCTAAGATGGATGAATGATATTCCAGCATATTTTCACTATCTGGTCTCTACACTAATATTTTAAGCTGGCCATTGCACATTTTTGTCAAGATCACAGACTCCTACTTTGAGAGAATTGAGAAAAAGTTTGTGGGTGTAAAACAAAAGTTGTTCGATGCAAAATTCTAAAACAAATAACCAACTAGAAATGTGGATACTTGTTTCAGAAAAGAGGATGAAAATAATTTGATTTTTTTCTAAAGCCGGAATTTGCAAAAATTGGAAGTTTTTGGGGACAACTGATGCCCACCCAAATATGATAATATGTTTGAAATTAAAGAGCACTGGGCGGAGACAAGAAAAGGTTGGTGAGTTTAGAAATGCACTGACATTTAACAAGAAATGAGACAGCTATTACACAGTATGATCTATGAATCACACTTTTCTATAATTCCTACGTTATAAATGGCCTTGAGGAATGTAATCTCTGTTTTGTTGTTTGGTCGATGTTTGTGGACAAAGATAAACCTAAGAAAGGCTGAACATTCGTGATAACACGGTCATGTCAGGCTGAAGTAACAACGGGTGAGCCACAGTGTTGAGTCTGTTTCCCGTTGGTAGCACCGGTACTAAGAGATCACAATATCATGTCAGTTTTACATCTCTGCCACAAATTCTTTCTACTCGATGTAGTATAGCAGACGCCAAATTTCACACACTTCAGATAAATTGGCATCTTCGGTGAACCTTACTTTCGTAATATAGTGGTAACGCCCCTTGGGACAGATTTGGCACCTTCACGTTGACGTTACGGGAAAACTATTTTTTTACATCAGTCCGTGGCCGTAGGTGTCGCGCATGCGCAGTACCCCCTCTGACCCTCTCGGGCCTTACGTTTACGGCTACCGAGGCACAGGGAAAACTCTCTAATAGCTCGCCCCCGATTGGTTCGCGACGATTCAAATGCTCGCAGTGCAAATCAGCTAACGAATCAAAATCAATGCTACAGTCGCCACGGTGATGCGTCGGTCCTTACTTATATAGACTGGTTGGGAAAGCCTAACATTTTCTGTTTCTTCTCTGATCCTTTTACTCTGATCGCCCTGTGTTATATTGAAGATGGGGATATTTTAGAAAGTTTAACACTAAACAGAAGGACAAAATGAAGAAGCCACCTTGCACTATGGGAAACGGCAGTCAGTAAAACTAGAACCGAAATTGCAAGTTGCCACCATTCTGTCTACATAAGACATAGCCGAATCATAATAAATAAAAACCTGGACTTTCCACAAAGTCAATGAAAGATGACTTTGTTTTTTCCATGTGTCTGTGTGACTGGGGGAGGGAATGGGCTGAGGAAGAGGGGAGAGAGGAGGAGAGAAAAAAAAAAGGGGGGGGGGAAGGTATTTGTGCAGGGATCGCTCACTGCGATATTATTTTTCTAGCACCTAAACCGCCTGTCTCCCGTCTACCTCCGTCCTACCCTATTTCTGGTCTTGACACTAACTAAAAGTTTTTTTTGTTTTTTGTTTTTTTGTTGGTAAAGTCGTTACTCATGACGTTAGCCAACATGAATTGTTCAGGTAACAGGAACTGCAAGAATTCAAATTGTTTTATTATCGGATTTCCCGAGAGAAGCCGTGCTGTAATGTCAGCTAAGAATATTCAAAGTCAGATCAATCAAATATACAGTAAAGAAAAGAAACGTAGTCACTTGTTGATTTTCCTGGAAGTTGAGACAAAAAGCCGTACACGGAGACGGCGGGAGGGCGCCGCACCTTCTTCCCAGGTAAGGCGGAGAGTCTCAGCTAATTTCTGAGTAAGGCCTGTGCCTCCTAGTCAAGACTGTATCAGCAGATAGGTCAAAATTGGGCAAAAAGAAAAGGTTGTATGTTGCGATTTTCTATCTTCTCTTTAGTTTGCTTTGTATTGTTTGGGTTTTATTTCTCACGCGGGATTTCGCAACATACGACCTTTTCTTTTTGCCCAATTTTGAACTTGCTTATAGCCCTGTTGCGACCCCACAGTTGTTCTGTGGTTGTTATGATATTTCGTCAATCAGCAGATAGGACATGACGCAGCCAATGAAACGTACGTGCGGTGGGCGAGGGAACAGGAGGCCAGCAGTGAATTGTTTATGTCTTGATTGGTTGCCTGCTAGACACGGCTCAGATGATCACACTGCAGATGTGTTACGGACATCAATAATCATAAAATTTACATCATGTGGGTTTTTTGTGCGTGTTTGTTTGTTTGTTTTGTATTAATAATCACCAGTGAGAGGCAAGGACATTAAAATGACATTTGCTCATACAAAAATTGTGAACAATCGAATAGAGCAGAAGAACAAATACATATTAAATGTAGGTATTTTATCCATTCTTAAAAAGGCGGATGGAGGTGTCGTTTCTCGGGTAACAGATGTCACGAGTGGAGTGAGCGAGATTCAAGGATTACGGGGGCATGGAAGTGTAGGATGGACTCACGGGATAGTGAGGCTGCTCACCTATATTGACTTCTGTTAGTTAACGTTAAAGCGTGCATGTTGTGAGTGAAGTTGAGGCGTAGTAGAGGCAAAATCTGAATAGTCAGATCACTGCAAGTTAAGAGGTCCCAGGGGACAGACGTGAGATCAGAGCAGTCGGGAGATTGTTGTGTGTTTTCCAGTGATGACTGGTAGGTTGAGCTATGATTTATAATGATGATGATTGATGTACTATATTCTCCTATGGCCATGATGTAAATAAGTTATATGTGAGGACTGTGAAAGTCATTGATTACGGTGTATAGAGATGTGCGCAATGAGCGATAGATGTAAGTTAGGATCATGGATTCGTAGCGAGTCTGAGTACGGTGTAACACGGTGGAGGTGTGTTACCGTAAGATGTGTGGTGAGTGAAAGGTGGACTATTGTGTGTACGCTTCATGGTTTGTAATGAGGGGTGAAGTGAATAGAAATGGTATGGTATTCTACCAATGTAATGTTATTCTTATAGGTGCCGGGGTCGGGCAGAGACGCCACCCGCGGTGAGCACAGGGGATAGGCCAGCATAGGGCCGAAGGCTACCCATAGGCCAGTGGAGTGAAGCTGTCGAGCAGGACAGGAGGGACGCATGAGTCGTGGCAGTCTGGCCACAGACAGGGAATTGTTAATGTGCTCTTAAGATGTACTACTGTGATATTGATATACTACTGTGCTATTGAGATATTAATGTGAATTGAACTATTAACGTGCTATGGCCATGTTGAGGTGCTATTGGAAGGCTAAGGTGTTATTGCCATAGGGAGGTGCTATTGAGAGACTGCGGTGCGAAAGAAATACTAAATGTGTTATTAAGACATTGAGTGGAGAGGCTGAAGCCGAAGTGTCTTTAAAAGTAACTACCGGGTTGTGGACCCGAGGAAGAGTGCTTGAGGGAAGAAGGCCGGTGGACGGCAGTTGAATAGAGTAACCTACTGTATGTCATTGCACTGTTATCTTTATCTTTATGTTTAATAAATGTGTGAGTCTGATGGGTTGTTCTGTTAAGTGTTATACGTGTTCGTTCGTGATTGTTGTCCTGTTATAATTATTACATCTCCCAGTCTGGGATTTGTGACAACAGAAAAGGCAAACACGTGTTACGAAACAAGGGATTTTAGTCTCCAAATAAATAGCATTCTATTTCCAAGTGAATGTTGTTACAAGCACCTACGCCCCACCCCCCCCCACCCCACCACCGCCCCAAGTTTTTTTGGGCTAGGGGTATGTATTTTAAAGCTTTCTGTGGCTCCAGAGCTAGAGAACTCCTCCAGAAATACTCCTAACAACAGCCTTAACGAATTATTCTTTCATATTTCCTTTTTGTTTTCCTTTTTTTTTTTTTTGGTGGAAAGGGTACGGGGAGCCGCGGGTTAGGGAGTGGATAAGAATCAGGGTTGAGGATAAGGACGAGGTTAGGGATAGGTACGTATATTTTTGCTCCCTTAGAGCAAAACGGTTGGGATTGCGTACGTACTTATATCAACAGCCTTTCCAAATACGCAACTGTGTTTCATAAAACGCATAGATCTAGGTGAGCATAGACCAGAAAAAGAACTAGATAAAAGGTGACACACGGAGATGAAAATGGGTGGCAAAAGATGAAAAAGTGAAGGAGGATCGAATGAGGAAGTTGAGGGGTGTAGGTAAGGTGTTGGGGCAAGGACGGGATTAATTAGGAAAGGCAAAAGAGGCTTAAGATAAGGCGGAATGAAAGAATGAAATGTGTGTGTGTGGTGTGTGTGTGTGTGGTGTGTGTGTGTGGGGGGGGGGCAGGAGTTCGATGTTCACAAGATAGTATACATGCATGCAATTACTTCCATGGCCTGCCCAGTCCATTGCCGTTCATAAAACGGTTGGACATTTGTGTGTGTGCCTGGAGGAAGGTCCCAGTTGTCTCAAATTTTGGATTTTGAGATAAGGGCATATTCTTCTAGAAAATTCAATGCTGGACACGCTGCTTTTAAAATGTTTCCAATTATCTTAAGTAGTTTTGAAGACATGACACACTTTGTAAGACAGGGGACAAAAACAAACTGTTGAGAAAAACAGCTTTAACCCTATTATTGGCAGGTAATTTTCTCTCTCCCGTGACAGACTTTTTGGATATTGTTGGGGGAGCGTAATTTTATTACAAAGGCAAATAGGGAAACTACTGAGTTGTGTTCACTGCTCAGCTCTAGCTTTCTATGTAAAATACTGTGCTCTCCTAACAAGGTCCAAAAAAACTTCCGACGTGGCTGTTTTTAGGGAACCGTGGCATGTTACATGGTAAACTATAGATGAGCAGTGAACACTACTCAGTATTATCTCTATAACGGCTTTGTAATTAGTCCACGGTCCCCTAGGAACAATCACTCCAATATTACTTCGTGAAGAGTCACATGTTGTACAAATAATTAATAAAATAATATTTAAACATAAAATATTCCAAAATCCTTTTCATATGCTATTTAGAATTGGTTAACCTTGTGTTTTCTGCTAGAAGTACACATCCGACTAGGCACGACTTTTTCCACCTTTTCACCCCCTAGCTCAAAAATAGCTGTACCGACAACTGGGACCTTTCTTCAGGTGCACACACATTTTTGCTAGTAATGATAGTAATAAACACAAAAGTAGGATTTTGCCCAATTCCCACTGAAACAACTTACACGTATGGGAGGAAGGAAATCTTTACAGGAGCTCATAATTATAATAAGAATATACCTTTTTAAAACGTCTAAATTCTGTTGGACATCTTAGCAACGGATTCAGTGGGCTTCGTCCTATCGCTGGAAAAGACACAGGTAAAACATAATACTTGCTTTGACAGGTTCATCTTTAAAGAATGGAATGGTACTTAGAAGTCAAGACACAACTGATTTACTTATTAGTTAGTTCCTGTCTCAAGCGGACTCCTTGGTTGATCCACAGACTGCCTGAGTTGACTGATAAATTAATAAAAGCGGAAGAATTATCCCACCGCGTGAAAGAGTTAGTTTTTACAATGGCACTTTTCATATACAAACAGATGCACGAAATGCATTGCACGTGATTTCAGCCACTTCCTTAGTCATAAGTCAATAAAGCTGTGTTTCCATGTGTACATAAACTGAAACGTCAAAAGTCCGTCAAGACGTAGAGGTGTTTCCATGTGTACGGAAAATGTAGATCTAATTTCATACCGTTCCTGCGTGTGATACACCGTCTTCCTGTGATTTCTAGTCATAGCAAGACCACATTTTGATGGTGAAACTCTTGTCCGCAGTGATTTACATCTTTCATGTGGAACATTTATTGAATACAAGTGTGCGAATTAATCAAGGAAAGAGTAAACCCAAGAAAGAGTTAAACATGCACCAGTGTGCTTCCTCTGCCGCCACACTTCATGTGCAGACACTGTGACACATCCATGACAACAGCACATATTATACACAACTGCACAGCGAACAAGGCCGAAATAAAAACACCACAATTAAACTACAACAAAGACAACATTCCGTACACCATACAAGACATACTTAACTTAGAGGACAGTTAAACATCTGACTTACAGCCAGGAGACAATTAGTGAACAAGATCAACAATATAACGTGACATGCACAACCCTCTAGAAATTACCCCTGACCCCGCCCTGGATACAATAATCATCACAAACAAAATAAACAAGCGTGTCCTTGACTTATGTCACAAGATTTTAACGGATACTATTTTCATAACGCTACACTTTTGTCACTATTTCTATACAGCAAGGCATCTCTACAGCGCCATCTATAACTCTTGACGGAGTTTATTCTAAATACTCCACCCCTCTCTGTGGCTGCACGCCTTAAACTGCAGGGCACATCTTCTACAACATCTTTTTCACAAAGGAAATTGTACCGGACTCACGATCTTATTTCAACACCACCAATTTTAATTGCAGGGTTCCTCTGCTGCTTTCCACTTTAAAATCTATGCCACACCATTATCAGCCTACTCCTACAAGCTGAATTGCTCTTTTAGAGTCTCCCTCTTGATACAAAGAGCCCTCCTTTTATGATTCCAGCACACTCTACTTTCCCTGTCTCATTGACAAAGTTCTTGTACAGCCTAGCCCTTTCCATACAATCTTCTGATTTCACATTAAACTTTCTTTGCAGAATGCATGTATGACATTTCTCTACATCCTCCCTCTTCATATAAATGGATCTCACTTTTACATCTGTCTCTAGCCTCTACTAAGTGTTTAAAACGGAATCTTTTCTTGCAGTCCCATACTCTCTATCCTGATGCTTTCCTACCCTAAAAGGGATATCATACTAAGCCCGGTCAGACACAGTCAGATGCTGCCAGCAAAATATACACCAAAGAAATGGTGGCAGAAGCTGACTGTATCTGACCAGGCTTAGTATGATAGGACCTTCCTGGGTGGACTGAGAAAGTATAGAAAATTCTGATGTGCACGTCTTGACTGCCAACAGCTGACTGTGTCTGACCGGTGTGACATCCTGGAATATCCCCCATCCTATTTTAACCCCCCTGATAATCTAGTATATCCTAGAACATCCCCCTCTATTCTAAAGTTTCCCCCAGCTCGATTTCACTTTCTTTAGCAGTGATTCTCAACCTTTTTCAGGAGATCGCCCCTTAGCCTCCGAATTTTCGTTCATCGCCCACTTCCTCCCCCCTATCTCCCGGAAAAAATAAGACAAGAAGCATGCTGATGATTCATTATAAAGCAGAAACCATTCTTTATCAAATGCATTAAATGCCCTTTGCTCGGCTTTGGTGACATACAACTTTGCAACATTAGAGTATTGATAACAAAAGAGACTGGGGACGCTGGGCCAATTACATCTTTGGACTTGGGCAGCCAGTCCTTGCAGCTGTTTGGAATATTTCTGAGATGGATGTGTGACTAATGCAATGGAGAGGGGGGGGGGGTTAAGTCGGCTGGCTTCTCCAAATGACAGCTCTCAGAATTGACGACAGTGATAGACTTTCCTGAAGCTGGTGGTGTTCAGTAACATCCTCCACAATGTTGCTTCGAAGGGGGAAATTCTATCAAAGTTAGCAAATCCCTCGACAGCACTAGTTTCGTTACTGCTGTGTCACCATGCTTGACGTGCAATAATTAGTTCTTAATTCAACACTCATCTACTCCAGTGAAGTGAACAACTTGCTAGCAAAGAGTTTATTTGACCTCTTTGCTTGCTACCGACTGTCAGGAGGTAGTCCCTCAAGAACTTGGAAATTACACCTACGGTGCTTTATCAAAGGATACACATTTCTGTCAAAGCATAGGCTACTATAAGATGAGAACTTTAAGATCACAAGTGGCCGATTAAGATTATATCTCGACTTCATTTGTACCAGCTCGATATTGTCAAATTTAGCACGCTCGTGCACTATCCGTTCCTTTTTCTCCTCACAATAAAGAATGGGTGCCCTGGTTGTCTGATGATACTGAGTACAGTGTACTTTATTCTCATTGCTCCATACACAGAACACCACTGAAATTTAATCTCTTTAATTACTGCTACTGCTAAAAGCTTCAAAAAAGGGTATGGTTGGTGGGCGGGAGGAGAAAGATTTATGCCCTTAGTTAATGTCAGGCTATTTCCTGTCACTACTTGGTCTAATGTTAAATTGTCAAGCAATTGGAGGGGTCGGCTTAAAACGCATTTTAAGTCACACTTCATAAATGTTTTTTTTGTGCGTGTTTTTTTTTGTGTGTGTGGCACAGAAAGATTATATACAGAAACGTACACGAAGAAAGGGGGGAAAAGGTTACCCAAAGAAAAAAAAGATGGGGGATAATTTGTGATGGGATAAAATAGGATGCCGCTTACCCATTGGCAAGTATCCACTATCCTATTTTAACCCCGGGGGATAAACTGTTATAGGGGGGATATTCTAGAACATCCGGGGGGATAAAGCAGAATATTCCAGAATATCCGGGGGTTATTCTAAGATATCCTAGACTATCCGGGGGATATTCTGAAATATCAGGGGGGATAGATTTTTGGGGGGGGGGGATAATCTGGGATACCACACCGGCAGGGTACTATTAATTTGTGGCCTTCGTTTGCTTTTTTGTAATTATTTATTACCCTGACCCGCTGAAAATCACAAGAAATAACAAAATTATCGCTCGAATTTGTTAAAATGTTGCCAGAGTTTGCTCATTTTTGCCAATTTTGGGGATGCAATTTACAAATCGTGGCAAAGGCAAATTTTGCGGCCGCAGTTTTCTCCAGGGACAACAAACTATAGATATACTCCATTGTCCTTTCTTTCAATGACGATTTTGCAAAAGGAGATTTAGAATGGTGAGAGGACGCAAAAATACAAATATGTACTCCCACGAACCATTGATAAATTCGGAAGTGTCGAAAACCAGAGCATGGCACCCAGTGACATTTTCATTTATAGAACTGGGCGCTTGAATGTTAAAAAGAGTATTAGAAACAACAGTAATGTGTCAAGGCTGGACACTAATGGGGGACAAATCAAACACATTTTGTTTATTCCAGTGAAAGAGGTCAAGAATCGCTTATGTGTAAAAATGGTCTAGATTTCCTTACTGTGTGTGTATATGTGAGTGTACTGGGGAGCGCGTGATGAGGTAATAGTGTTAATATGGTAGAGTGTAATTAGGCCGGTGACTGTATGGTATTAGATCTAGTGGTTATTGTAGCGTTGTGTATTTGAGATGGTGTTCATCTGGTGTGCAATCGGAGTCTTTAGACATTTCATGTACACTGTCACAAATCCCAGACTGGGAGATGCGATGGTTATAACAGGACAACAATCACGAACGAACAAGTATAACACTTAACAGAACAACCCATCAGACTCACACATTTATTAAACATAAATATAAAGATAAGGATAACAGTGCAATTACATACATACATTATATTCTTCAAGTTAACTGCCGTCCACGGCCTTCTTCCGTAAGCACACTTCCTCGGGTCCACAACCCGGTAATTACTCTAAAGACACCTCGGCCTCAGCCTCTCCACTCAGGGTCTTAATGACACACTAATATTCTTTCACACCACAGTCTCTCAATAGCGCCTCCCTATGGCATTACACCTTAGCCTCCTATACACTTCACGTGGCCTTAGCACGTTAATACTTCAATTCACATGAATATCTCATTCGCACAGTAATACATCCATGTCACAGTAGCACATCTTAATAGCACATTCACAATCCTATATACATCCCTGTCTGTGGCCAGACTGCCACGATTCATGTGCTGCGACTGTCCTACACCGACAGCTTCACTCCTGGCCTATGTGTGGCCTTCGGCCCTATGCTGGCCTATCCCCTGTGCTCACCGTAGGCGGCTCTTCGGCCCGACCCCGGCACCTACAAAAATAACATTACATTGGTATAATACCATACCATTTCTAATCACTTCACCCCTCATTACAACTCATGAAGCGTACACACAATAGTTCACATTTCACTCACCAAACATCTTACGGTAACACCTCCACCGTATTACACCCTACTCACTCTCGCTACAAATCCATGAAGCTAACTTCCATCTATAGCTCATGGCGCACATTGCTATATACAGTATCAAGGACTTCCACATTCCTCACATATACTTATTTACATCATGGTCGTAGACGAATATAATACATCAATCATAATTATCAATCATCGTTCCACCTACCAGTCATCACTGGAAACACTGTCACAATCTCCCGACTGTTCTCACTCACGTCCGTCCCCTAGGACCTTCTAACTTGCAGTGATAGTAGTACAGCGATCTCGCCTCATGCAGACCCCCCGACTCACAACATGCACGCTTTTCATTACCCGTGGGCCGTGGGTTAACTTTACTCTACCCCCTTCCCCCGTAACTACTGATCCCAGCTCACCTACTCGTGACATCATCCCCCACCCCAAAAAAATTAATGCAATTAATTTCAAATCGCATCAAGATGACTGTCAACGAGTGAGCGTGAGCAATACCTACATAAAAATGACCTACCAATGCCCCTAGCATATATAATACCGAAATCAGGGGAAAATACGGGGATCAATATGCCCTGCCTATGCATATATGTAATAATAATAGTTCGTCCATCAGGTATGATGATGACCTTAACAACACCAGAGGAATAAAGAACAGAAATTGTTGAGAATTTCAACACATGGACAATAAAGAGAACTAAAGGACACAGAGGACAGAATGGAAAGACTGTTCTTTCATGACTTATGGCTTCTCATGTGACTGATAAGTCCTATTTTTGCCCTGCAGACCCTTCCGCATAAATGACAAGAGTGCTCCGTTGGTTCAGTACCACTGGGCCTTTTCTTGCGCCGTTCTCTTTTTTTGATAGCCTGCTGGACTCTGTCAGCTTCCCATGCTTTGCTGCCTCTGGTAAGGGCCGCCCTCCAATTTGCACGATCAAGCGAGAGCTTTTCCCACTCACTCACATCAATGGCAAAGGCCTTCAGTGATTGCTTGAGAGTGTCTTTGTAACGTCTCTTTGGGGTCCCAACATTCCTCGTTCCATTGGAGAGCTCAGAGAAGAAGATTTGCTTAGGGAGTCTGGAGTCGGGCATTCTGACAACATGTCCTGCCCAACGTAGCTGAATTTTTTTCAGGTGGCAGAAGATGCTCAATTCCTTGGCACGATTGAGGACCTCAGTGTCTGGAATTTTATCCTGCCATTTGATCCTTAGGATCTTTCTAAGGCAGGCCAGATGAAAGTGATTTAGCTTTCTGGCATGCGATTGGTACACTGTCCAGGTTTCAGCCCCATAGAGTAGGGTGGGAAGGACCACAACATTGTACACTTTCAGCTTAGTGTCTGTGCGAATGCCGGCAACATCCCATACTCTCTTTCGAAGCCTGCCAAATGCAGAGCTGGCTTTGCTGATTCTTGAGAGAATTTCAGTATCAACACGAGCCGCGGAAGACAGTGTACTGCCAAGATAGGTGAAGTTCTCCGACACCTTCAGAAGACTGCCATGGACTTTGATATTTGGGGTCACAGAATACTTGTCGTCTGGAGTAGGCTGATGGAGCACTTCCGTCTTCTTTGTGCTTATTGTGAGGCCAAAGTTGTCACAGGCACTAGAGAACTTATCAACACAGTTTTGCATGCTATCCTCATCGTGTGCCAGAAGTGCACAATCATCAGCAAATAGTAGGTCACAGACTTGAGTACTTTTGGTTTTGGTTTTTGCCTGAAGTCTCCTGAGGTTGAATAGACTGCCATCAGTTCGGTACTTGATGCTTACCCCTTGAGGAGGAGAGCTAAAGGCTTCTTGTAGCATTGCAGAGAACATGATGCTGAACAGAGTTGGGGCTAAGACACAACCCTGTTTTAACCCATTTGTGACAGCAAAGGGCTCTGAAACACTGCCGTTGCTTTTGACTGCAGCTTGCATGCCATCATGAAACTGGCGCACTATTGTGATGAATTCGGGTGGACACCCAAACTTCGCCAAGATTTTCCAGAGGCCTTCACGACACACTGTGTCAAATGCTTTTGTGAGGTCAACAAATGTGATATACAGCGCTTTATTTTGTTCCATGCATTTTTCCTGAATCTGTCTGGCAGCAAAAATCATATCCGCCGTTCCCCTCTCTTTACGAAAGCCACATTGGCTCTCGGGAAGCAAGTCATTTGACGAGAGGTGATCAAGAAGGCGATTCAGAAGCATTCTTGCCAATATTTTGCCAGCAATTGAAAGTAGAGAGATTCCCCGATGGTTGTCACAGACTTGGCTGTCCCCTTTGTTTTTGTACAGATGGATGATTGAAGCATCTTTGAAGTCCTGTGGCAGCTTCCCTGCTTTCAACATATGATTGAACAACTCGGTCAACCTTTCAATAAGCTTTTCTCCACCGAAGGCATACACCTCAGCAGGAATTGAATCCACGCCTGGTGATTTGTTAAAGGACATCTGATTTGTGGCAGTTCGGGTCTCATTTGCTGTGAATGGCTTGGCAAGAGCTGCATTAATAGGAGTCTGAGGGAGGCGGTCAATGGACTCAGTATTTATATTTGATGGCCGATTTAGCACACCTCCGAAATGTTCTGCCCAACGCTGAATTATGGCATTCAATTCAGCAATGCGTGTTGAACCATCTGACGCAAGAAGTGGCGTAGTGCCAGAGCGGGATGGTCCAAACACAGCTCGGAGGCTCTCAAAGAACTTTCTAGTGTTGTTTGTGTCGGCATATTTCTGAGTTTCTCTTACTCGCTCTTCAAGCCAGTCAGTTTTCATTTTCCTCAGCTTCTTCTGGAGTACACCCTTACATGCACGCAGTGCATCAGCTTTTGCTGTGGAAGAGGGGTCACTGCAGTGAGCTTGGATGAGACTATTTTTTTCTTTGATGAGCACTTTGATTTCATTATCATTATCATTGAACCAGTCCTGGTGCTTGCGGACAGGAAAACCAACTGTGCTGCTGGCGCAAGAGTGTACAGTCGTATTTAGGTCAGTCCAGCTCTGTTCAATGTTCTCAGGGTCAAAAGTCACGCAATCCAATTTTGAGGAGAGTTCTGATGAGAGCTCGCTCTGTTTCTCAGCTGAGCAGAGTTTTGAAACATTTAGACGTTTAGGTGGCGCTTTCCCTTGAGGGCGTCTATTGCGCCTCAATGTTAGTCTGAGCTTGCAAACAATGAGTCTGTGGTCAGTTCCACACTCGGCACCACACATCGCCTTTGTTACAAGCACATCCTTTCTATCAGTCTTCCTCACAATGACATAGTCTATGAGATGCCAATGCTTTGAGCGGGGATGCATCCATGACGTTCTGTTTCTCACGGGGAGACTAAAATTTGTGTTGGTAATGAACAGGCCAAATTCAGCGCACAAAGTAAGTAAGCGCAACCCATTGTTATTGCATGAACCAACTCCATGAGGGCCCAAAACATTTGGCCACGCTGAGATTTCGGAGCCAACCCTAGCATTGAAGTCCCCCAAGAGAATCAGCTTATCAGCTGCCGGGACAGAGCATATGACAGATTCTAGATCAGAATAGAACTTGTCTTTGGCTTCATCTGGGTTTGTCATGGTGGGCGCATATGCGCTAATGAGGGTGGCTGACTGGCTTTTCCCAACTGGGATCCTGAGTGTCATTAGCCTGTCATTTATTTCAATTGGCATGGACTGCAAGTTTCTGACAAGGTCATTTTTAATTGCAAACCCAACACCATGCTGTCTCGGTTCGACTGCACCCTTGCCTTTCCAGAAGAAGGTGTATCCACCACTGAGCTCTTTGAGTTGGCCACTATCAGGGAGTCTGGTCTCACTGAGTGCCACTATGTCCAGGTTGTACCTGCTGAGCTCAATGGCAATAAGTGCAGTGCGTCTTTCCGGGTTGTTTGAGTTGTCCTGTAGTGTGCGTATATTCCAGGCTCCTAGCCTGAGTTAGCTGAATTTCTTTTTGTTTCGACCGCAAAAAGGGATCCCCACTGGTCGCGGTATACCAGTCAGGGTGATGTGAAGTGGGCTTTCTTTAGGGCACCTTTTCTAGCCCCTTCCTCAGTTGAGGTGAGCAGTGCTAGCACATCCTTAAATAAGGCTGCTCAGCTACTGTGGGTGCTGCCTCCCCACGCCTCCACTTCAATCGACGATGAAGCGACCATAGCCCACAGCCACTAACGTGTAGGTCTGTGCTAACAGCTTCCAGTCTATCCAAACCTGCAGCCACCGCACTCGCCCATCGCCGTTGGAATTTTGAGAGGAAAGAAGACGAGACAAAGATGAAAGAAGACGAGGTGAGTGTTAAGACTGGCGCAAAGAATTTGTTTGCTGCGCAAACATCAGACTCACTCTCTCGCCTGGACACAACTTATCCAAGTGGCAAGACAGGGTCAAGACGACTGGAAATGTATCCAGGTGCAGGAGGATGCCAGAGGGACAGTCATATTGCCTGACCGGCTGCCTGTAGGCTACTCCACAGCCTCGCAGTCCCAACTGACTAGGGTGAAAGACCCAAACCAAAGAACACCGATACTGGTGGATGCTCTGTGTCACGATATCCAGGCCAGAGTGACGGTATATTGCCATCTGCCCTATCAATCAACCACTGGCCTGCTGCCGCCAGCTTCGAAGCTACGTCCGGGAAGTTTGCTCAATTCTTCGTCTGTGATTTAGGCAAACAAGCCCATGACCACACCGCTACCGGGGGCCAATATGAAGGACTCAAGTACTGAGGGTCACATTGTGCCCTAGCATGTGGCCGTTGGGTTAGATGAAACCTCCTCCGCCCTGGCCGTTTGCACCGACAGGTGCACGCCCACTGATACCATGATGCATATATGTATCACATCATCAATAGCTAACTAAACACAATACCTAATACAGAATCAAAACCAATCAATCTATCAACCATTCTTCATATAATATTTATAATGTCAATATTTTAAAGTCGACGACTCGTTCACACAGATCCTGTCAATGTTCCTGTCCTCCGATGTATAAGCTCCTGAACTCTTCCCCTAGGCTCGACTAAGGTAGTCGGCGATATGATTGCTGGTTCCTGGAATTGGTTGAATAACGAAGGTATACGGCTGTAACGCCAATGCCCATCTAGACAAGCGTGGGCTGGACGAACGATTCTTCGACAAAAACGTTATTGGCTTGTGGTCTGTCTGGATACAGAATTCTCGTCCCATGAGATAACGTCCTAATTTCTGGACGGACCACACAATGGCAAGACACTCCCGCTCTATCACAGAATACTTTCTTTCTCTCTGCAATAACTTCCTACTGACATAACATACAGGATGTAAACATTCGTTCTTCTCCTGTAGAAGACAAGCGCCGACACCAGAGTCCGACGCATCCGTTCTGAGGATAAAATTAGATCGAAAATCGGGTAATATCAGAATGGGTGACGATGATAATGCTGTCACCAATTTATCAAATGCTGTCTGACACTCAGACGTCCACTGGACCTTATCGGGTTGTCCCTTCTTAGTAAGGTCAGTAAGAGAAGATGACAAGGAGGAAAAATTTGGAATGAACTTTCTGTAATAATTCAAAATTCCCACTAAGCTTCTGACTTGTTTCTTTATTTTAGGGATTTGCAACCCTACTAATTTGTCAATTTTTGTTACTTCAGGTCTCTGAACACCTCTACCCACGATATGTCCTAAGAATACTATCTCTGGACATGCCAAATCCATCTTTGCGGGTTTAGCAGTTAACCCAAAATGACGTAATCGTTTAAAAATTACCGTTAGTGTCTGAATATGATCAGACCATGTCGACGTATGACACGCTCCACTGGTTTCTTCTGTGCACACAGATACTCTGGTCTCTCATAAAATCTCTGTAGCATATTAACATGGAAAACCTTACTTGATCCATCAATGTGGATAGCGTAATCTACCTTCGAAACAACTCGCTCAATAACATAAGGACCCTTCCATGTCATCAATAACTTATTATGGTCCGTAGGTAATAACAATAGAACCTTGTCTCCTGGCTTAAAAATTCTCAGTTTGGATCCTCTATCTTTATAGTTCTTTGCTTTTGCTGAAGCGATACTAGACGCTTCTTCCGCAATATTCTGAAGAGGAGCCTGGGGTGTACGACCCTTATGCGTCGTCTTTTGGCACGCACTGCACGTCTTACAATACACTCGTACATCTCTGTGGATGGATGGCCAATAAAAATTCTTAAGAACCCTTTCTTTGGTTCTAGCTATACCCATATGACCCGCTAATGGGACATCATGTGCCAAATGCAATACTGTTGCGATTAGCAACGCTGGCACAACGACCTGCTTTAAAACGGAAGCCACCGTAACATACTTACGGAACAGAATGCCCGCCTGGATAACAAAGGAAGACGACCCGTTCTTATATTTCCTCGTTTTCTCCGTTCGCGCCTCCCCAAAACATGGACTCAATGATGGATCCTCCTTTTGCAATCTCGCCAAGCGCTCTGGTGTGATATCCAGGTTGACCGCTGGCGTTGCCAAAGGTCTAATCTTATTCCTATCACCTACCTGTCGACGTGTCTCGACTGCGGCACAAAAGTCAATACCTTTTGATTGTGACCATGCCTGCACATTCTGCTCGGAAGGGGAAACTACCCGAGACACATTACCAATGATGAGCTGGGCGCCTGGAAAACAACCAACGACTGCTTCGACTTCCCCGCTAAGGAAAGGCGTATCTATCACTATCTTTGCCAATGGTAATTTCTCAATGGCCCCTGAAAATTGTATGCATGGGACAGTCTCACCTGTAAGCTGTGAACCCTGAATGCAGTCCCTATGCACCCCCACAACGGTAGATCCTGTATCTCGTAAAACCGAGACCGGTTCGTCCCCAACAAACCCCGGATAAACCCTAAGACCACCTCCTGTATGACATGAATTTATAACGGGAATCTTTCTCCCACAAGGTAAAACACCGGAAGATAATAACTTCTCACAACTGGGACACTTAAAATACTGTCCGCCTCCGTTGTCCGATGTAACACACGCGGCCGCATGATGAAATTTATTAGGGGAACATGGAGTGGAGCTACCGTGATTACCATCCACGTTCGCCGCTATCCTACCTGCAGGACAATTTACCCTGATGTGACCTGCTCTTCCGCAGTTCCAACAATCCGCGGTCCTACAATCGCGTGAAAAATGACCTGGGCGTCCGCAAGTCCAACATTCCGCTCCCTGTGCTCCGCTAGCCCTGGGTCCCCGTGACCCATCGCGACCGGAACTAAAGTCCCTATGCTCATCGGCAAAGGTCACAAATCGCCCTCGGCCATTACCGCGACCTAGCCCTCCTGCTCGGTCAAACTTACCGGATCCATATGCAGGTGATTGGTGATACCCCCTACGTTGCCCCTGGGCTTGCCCGTTATAGGCACCACGCTGACGCGACCTGTCTTTATGTCCTGTCGGCGACCCCTCAACCACGGCGACGTAACCAGCATCCTGTACGTACGCCCTCGCGACTGGTTTGGACGGATGTGCCGTACGGTATGCTTCCGCCAACTTTGACGCCTCCTGTACCGTCGCGGGTTCGTTTTCTTTCAGAAAAGCCACCAGATCTTTATGGCACGACGCGTATAGCTGGTCACGGATCATTAGGTCTTTTAATTTAGCAAAATCCGCGCCCACATGCGCCAAGTCTACCCAGTTCGCGAAATATTCTGTCAATCTCGCGTCGAAGGCAGCAAAGTCCTCCCTGGTATCCGCACGTGCTCGCCTAAACTGCTCCCGGAAATATTCCTCGGTACGCGCAAATCGGCGAAGCAGCAAAGCCTTCAGCTTATCGTAATCTTGCACGTCTTCGCGCTGTAACTCTTTAAAGTAGGTTAACGCTCGCCCCTGCAATAAGGACGCCAGGTACGTGGACCATAATTGCTTATTGTCCCCCCATTGCAGTTGTGCATTTAGTTCGAACCTGTAAAGGAAGGCGTCTATATCGTCCTTCCGGTCGTCGAACGTAGGCAGCTTAATCCTAACGCCACCTTTGTTTTGCCCCTGCCGCTCAACTGTTTCCGTTGGCGTATTCTTCTTGCTTTCCAATTCTGCGATTCTTATTCGCGTCTCTCTCTCCTGTTGGTTATCTCTAGCTTCTATCTCCTTTAACTTTAACTCCCTTTCCTGCTGCTGAGCCTCTTTTTCCTTCTCTCTATCCTTAGCACGCTCATCGCGCAATTCCGCCTGCTGCTCTTTAATCCAGCCGCGTAGCTCTACGCCTTCAAGACCAAGTTCCGTCCCTAACTTCATTAGTTGCTGGAGCTCCGCCATTTCACGGACTTATTCTTATACAATGTGCAATACAATATACTGTCTATGTACTTACTATACACGACGTATCCCGAGACCTGAAATTATGCCACTACAATAACAAGCACTATTTTCAAATGCAATTCAGAAACACACCTAACTGAACCTTCTATAGCATACTCTCTAACTAATTCTATGTGTATAAAATGTATTGCACTATTAAATAACAAAAGGGAAAAGAAAAGACAAGAATGAGGAACTTCAGAAGATGGACCACACGGACATCAAAGACAACGAACCAGACTAGGACAAAGCTTCTAAAAAAAAACTATAATGGGAAAAAAAAAAAAATGCAACCTAACTACGCCGATTACACTACAAGGTACGAACAAGAACAGAGTCTGAAAAAAAGAACGTATCTACAGATAGGTCAGAGAGGGGACAAGAGAATACGTCTTCCTGCAGAAACAGAGAAGAATCGACGCTACAACTAAACAATAACAAAGCCCTACAGAACTGTTCACTGTGATGAACGAAGTTCCAAGTTTACCACACCTTTTCTAAAGGATAAACTAAGTTCAACACAGCAAACCCGCGCCACCGCCCGTATAATCTATAACGACAACAAAAACAGCAAAAACAGAGAAAAAGATAGACGAAAAGACAGCCAGGGTACAAAATTTTTGAATTTTACTTAACTTTCAGCTTTATGAGTTTAAGTCCTCCCCTTACACGGAGCTCTGGCTGCTTGTCTCCTCAGGCTGCACGCACACACACTGTCTCTGTGAAAATTCAATCACACATTAGTACATATTTATAGTAATACATGCATCAATACATATTCATAAATACACATAAATTATACCATCATGAAATTTCCATTCATCCCACGAACAAAAGACAACAGCACGAATCCCTAGCACAACAGAAAAACAACTAGATATGACGAATACACAATGTCAAAATGACCACAGGTAACTAAACGGACGAGTGTCACAACGGACGAGCCCCCCAGTGTCACAAATCCCAGACTGGGAGATGCGATGGTTATAACAGGACAACAATCACGAACGAACAAGTATAACACTTAACAGAACAACCCATCAGACTCACACATTTATTAAACATAAATATAAAGATAAGGATAACAGTGCAATTACATACATACATTATATTCTTCAAGTTAACTGCCGTCCACGGCCTTCTTCCGTAAGCACACTTCCTCGGGTCCACAACCCGGTAATTACTCTAAAGACACCTCGGCCTCAGCCTCTCCACTCAGGGTCTTAATGACACACTAATATTCTTTCACACCACAGTCTCTCAATAGCGCCTCCCTATGGCAATACACCTTAGCCTCCTATACACTTCACGTGGCCTTAGCTCGTTAATACTTCAATTCACATGAATATCTCATTCGCACAGTAATACATCCATGTCACAGTAGCACATCTTAATAGCACATTCACAATCCTATATACATCCCTGTCTGTGGCCAGACTGCCACGACTCATGTGCTGCGACTGTCCTACACCGACAGCTTCACTCCTGGCCTATGTGTGGCCTTCGGCCCTATGCTGGCCTATCCCCTGTGCTCACCGTAGGCGGCTCTTCGGCCCGACCCCGGCACCTACAAAAATAACATTACATTGGTATAATACCATACCATTTCTAATCACTTCACCCCTCATTACAACTCATGAAGCGTACACAAAATAGTTCACATTTCACTCACCAAACATCTTACGGTAACACCTCCACCGTATTACACCCTACTCACTCTCGCTACAAATCCATGAAGCTAACTTCCATCTATCGCTCATGGCGCACATTGCTATATACAGTATCAAGGACTTCCACTTTCCTCACATATACTTATTTACATCATGGTCGTAGACGAATATAATACATCAATCATAATTATCAATCATCGTTCCACCTACCAGTCATCACTGGAAACACTGTCACAATCTCCCGACTGTTCTCACTCACGTCCGTCCCCTAGGACCTTCTAACTTGCAGTGATAGTAGTACAGCGCTCTCGCCTCATGCAGACCCCCCCCCCCCCACTCACAACATGCACGCTTTTCATTACCCGTGGGCCGTGGGTTAACTTTACTCTACCCCCTTCCCCCGTAACTACTGATCCCAGCTCACCTACTCGTGACATACACATCTATTTCTTGTAGCCTATAAATGTCCACGACCTTCATGAATGGATAGATATATAAACGGCCGTTAAACACTCAATACACACAGACCACTTGATGCCCATAAAGAAAAAAACGACCTTGGGATATATCTATTTACTTTCTGGGTACAAAAAGGTAACTTAACACCTGAAAAACTCATATAGTGAGAAAACTAGATACCCACCTCTCCTGTGTCAGTGTCAGAATGTCGTCTATTAACAATCATAAATAGTTGATCCCTCTCCTTTCCCCGTGACAAAAGAAATGCTGTAATGATGTAAACATGAAATATTTTCTGTGATTTGATGGTACATATTTTACATGTACATACCCTGAGCCGTATCATCGCGTGTTTCAAGATGTTGTATGAACATGTTAAAGCTTTTGTCAACAACAAGGAACAGAGACTGACATGGAATAGGGGTGTGGAGGGAGGGAGGGAGGGAGGGAGGCGGACAAAGAGAGACAAAATATCAAATCAATGTCAGATAAATAATCAGATGTATTTTGGCACTTGTCATTACCAAGCTAAATGTAAATAACTACATGTATGGGTTTCAAGCATGTCTCCCAAAGTGTATATTAACCCCACACTTGTAAAAATATTTATTCAGCCTGTCACAAAAAACAACAACAACAACAAAACATTGATATGAAAGAAATATTCTACTAGAACATGATAAAAAAATTCACAATTGCGGTATTTTTAATATTGTGATGTCCACCGATTAATAATGAGAAAGACCTTACCTTAAACTTCTGTGGCTTTAATCACCTACATTCTGAAGGATCAGATCGCAGATGACAATATTTATCTACTTCAATAACTGAATTTATGTGAATTACGAATATGAAGAATCTATTTAAAAAAAAAAAAAAAAGTTCATTGCAACCGAAAGTCCTCTAGCAAATTTAAAGCAACTTCTATTGTCATGATTTGGGATTAGTGACAGAGATTTCTTGCTAGCAACGAGACAGACTGACCCATAAATATAATCCCCTGCGTTAGCAGCTTTTCCCTCGCACATTCTCCACAGGCCCCCAATTTTCTGAGCTCCCTCTACTCCTAAAGGACCAGTGGTAGCTTCACAGGCTCTACATAAATCTAGACCTTTGATGTAGCTACCATCAGGATTGGCAATTGTCGAGTGTAATACAAAACATACGCCTCGATCAGTTACCGTACTTGGTGGTCTCTCCGTATTGGGAGCCGCCATCTTGTCAAGCTTGTAATGTAAACAATACCAGCGCAGTAACAGTAAAGGTAATTAATACAAAATGGTAGCTGTACAGAGCTCGAATATTGTATAGAGAGAAAACAACAACCAACTGACATGAATCCTCACCGAAATGAACCACAGTAAATCCCCATAAACCTCAGAATTACCAAAAGAATATGGAGTCTGCGAAATGCCGGCTTTGGTCTCAAAGCCGTCACTGGAAGTCTCTACAGGTGATTTGGTATTAGTTACGTTGAAGTCAACCACATGGCCTCAAAACAGAGATGTGGGAATTGAAGTTTTCATGAACAAACTATGTGCGTCAATTCTTGACTTCGACAGTTTTGATCATCATCATTGCACCGACTTCAAATGCTATTTTTTTTTAATGGTAAAAGGCGACAAGAAATAATAATAATAATGTATAGCATTTATATAGCGCATATTCATTTAAAATGCTCTATGCGCTTTACAGAAACAACATGTCAACCACAGAGCAGAATGGAGCTGCCTGCGAGGCGCTCAACACGCTGCACTGCTTCTTTCTCTCTCCCTGTCTCGCTCACTCTCTCTCTCTATCTCAGAGCAAATTGTAACGCAGCCTGTTAGGCGCAGTTCACAACTCACAACAGTTCACAACTCAAAGCAGTTCACAACTCACATCAGTTCACAACACACAACTCAAATAATATTTGAATATTAATTTTATTAATAACAATATATATTTAATAATGAATAATAAATTTTGTTGCTGCTGGTGGGGAAGGGGGGATGATATGGATAAATTTTAATCTATTAATTTCAATTTTCAGTTTTGCCCGGGCAGCGGCCTTTCGGCCTGCTCTTTACGATTTCCAACTGCCAAGGCATCTTTAACGTGCGCAACGTGCACACGGGCCCTCCGAATTTGAGGCATTCCTAAACACATTTTTTACTACGCCAAAAGCAAGGCAGAGAAATTATTCGGTAAACCAAGCTGCGCATGGTACGCTTCAACCCCGTTAGAGTTTTAGCGAGGTCCCAACAGCCCATTGTAATCTAGTAAGGTAAGGACAGTAAAACTTTCGTCAAACTATTAATAGATAGACGCAGCCAGCGATAGGTCCGTCGCGGACTGCCAGTCGCCTCGCTTATCATTCATCAGAGTTTGGGGGCGGGTTTTATCTCCATGGGTGGAGTTTTTGTCTACATTGGATTCAGGTTGGATCCGGTGGTGACGAAGTATTTGATTCCTCTTAGTAGGCGTTCCCTCGGAAGAAGTACTTCGTGAAGAACATGGGATAGAAACCAAATCATAGCTCTCAAGAATGAAAACTATAAAAAAAAAAAATCAGTTTTCCCCTTTTCCTGTAAAGTTTTTATTTTAGATTTAAAGAGGTTCCATTGATGATATCACGAAAGACACGACATCCGGGCTCAAACCTGTATTCTTCAGCTGCTTTATATAACATTTTCTTACGACCAGGGTTGCATTCATTGATTCAAACACCTCTCTACCCGTTTTCTAAGGAAGAATGGTCAGCAGGAAGTTGAAAATATTTAGTTTCAGTTAGTGCGTAAATTTCATATTCATTTCTTGACACGGGGTTATTGTTTGTTTTTGCCTGACAGAACCGGGTGGTGAAAATATTCACCTTATGCGGGAGGCGGCATAATGGTTGCAAAGGCTGCTTTTCAATCAGTTCATACTTGTGGGCCAGTTTTACTGAATAATGATCGCGTGCTGAAAGAAAGGTATTCATACGCACATTCTACGTTGTATGTGAATCGGCATAAAAACATTAAACACATCAACAAAATATTTTTTTAACATAAACTTCGCAAGTGCAGCAAAGATGAACGTTTGTGCGTACATGTTTATGTCAACGCAGGGAACCAAATAATAAAACGAGGCTTTGCTGTGAGAAATCGAGGTTCTAAGTTCGAGAGTATGTTCTTTGCAAACACACCATGGCGACCATTGTTTTTGTTTTCAAATTCTCCGCTGGCGGATTCAGAAGTGATTTGCAATAAAAACAGAGGCTTTAAAAATGTGGCCCTTTTTCCGGAAAAATATTTCAACATGAACACAATTCAAATTCTCTCTTGTTGCCCGTAAACCTTTTTTTCCGCTATTGGAGAGACGGAATGGGAAGTTCCAGCTAATAGATAGACGCAGCCAGCGATAGGTCCGTCGCGGACTGCCAGTCGCCTCGCTTATCATTCATCAGAGTTTGGGGGCGGGTTTTATCTCCATGGGTGGAGTTTTTGTCTACATTGGATTCAGGTTGGATCCGGTGGTGACGAAGTATTTGATTCCTCTTAGTAGGCGTTCCCTCGGAAGAAGTACTTCGTGGTTCACGCTTTGTGACAGCTGTGAAGTATTTGTTCCCCCATTGTAGATGGTCCCCCCGGAACAAATGCTATGAAGTAGTTGGCCCCCCGCCGGAACAAGTACTATGTTGTAGATGGTCCCCTGGAACAAATACTTCATAGTGAAAGCTGGCCCTTTATTTGACCAAAAATGAAGATTTTCGACAATTTGTAACAGTTACTTTAGAAAACAAATCCTGGCTAAGTGAATACTCGCTTTTAAAATCTATAAATTAGCCGCTGACACTGCGATAATTAGGTGCGATTTTTTTTTTTTTTATGTTTGTCAGTTAATAGAACTACCAATCTCGACAGCTTTGATGTTGCAGTTTCGACATTTCGGAACAGAAAAACAATTTTTTTAACAATAAAACTGGACTGAACCGCCAAACATCTGACCTTCTTAGACATAGCTTCTTACAACCCTTCTTAGGCATAGCTTCTTACAACCCTTCTTAGACATAGCTTCTTACAACCCTTCTTAAACATAGCTTCTACCAACCCTTCTTAGACATAGCTTCTTACAACACTTCTTATAGCTTCTTACAACCCTTCTTAAACATAGCTTCTAACAACCCTTCTTAAACATAGCTTCTAACAACCCTTCTTAAACATAGCTTCTTACAACCCTTCTTAGACACAGCTTCTTACAACCCTTCTTAAACATAGCTTCTTACAACCCTTCTTAGACGCAGCTTCTTACAAACCTTCTTGAACATAGCTTCTTACAACCCTTCTTAGACACAGCTTCTTACAACACTTCTTAAACATAGCTTCTTACAACCTTTCTTAAACATAGCTTCTTACAACCCTTCTTTCCTCTGACAGCAGCAACCAAACAACAACAACAACTACTGCAAGTCATACTACTTCAACAACAGTTCCGTTTGGATCTCTGTCTCTCTTTCTTTCTTTCTCTCTCCCTCTTTCTCTCTCTCTCTCTCTCTCTCTCTCTCTCTCTCTCTCTCTCTCTCACACACACATATGTATTTACTGTTTCAGTCAATTATGCACAATAAAGAGAAATAACGATGGTTAATGACCTTGGTTTCAGGCAGTTCATACAAAAACAAAATTTCACATCTTTCAACCGCTCAGCTGACACGTGTCAAAAGTAGGCAGCTGGACTATTCCCATTGTCTAGTGGCGATGCGTGAGCAACCATAACAAGAAGATGACAGAAAACAGCGATTTATTGCAAAACTTGAAAATTACACCCCTTCATCAAATGAGTTAAATCTGAAATACATTCGTCTTGTTTGCGGGTATAAAATTCTGAGATTATTATAAATGATCTGATCAGTGACTGGCCACGGCCAGCAACGAATCAGTTTTGATTTATACTGTTAACTGTTTCCTTGATTCCAGCATCCTGCCGGGCATGGCTAGAAATTAGTCCAGCCTCATTTGTTCAGTTGTATTTCCACTGGAATTCACAACTACTGCTCGAATACCAAGGTGTGTCTTCCAAAAATACCTGTCGATTTGATGTGTAAGATATAAGAAGATAAGATAAGATAAGAAGAGATAAGAACCACTTTATTATCCCATGAGGGAAATTTTCTTTCACGGAATGTTTAACAGCACACACATGGTACACATACCAGAGAGTTAAGAGAGAGATCTCACTTCCGCCGAATCACGAAACTAGATCGCTGCGGTAGACTAGAAATTGAAGAATTGAAAGAGAACGCCTTCACCAAAGATATTGTGCATATCTGTTTACTGTGGTTTGTTCATATTTTTGGGCTGACTGAAACTATTTAGAGCCGTTTGTAAGCTCTTACGCCCCGTGGAAATGCACAAACCGATATTGTTTACCGCAGCGATCTACTTTCCGCTCCATGTTAACAACAGTTTCGCGGAGTCTCCCATGTCTCGCAGTACAAACTGACCAATAGTGAAACCTCTCTTTACATCTATACTCTCTGCACATACCTTAAATATCATTATATAAACAAACCCTATAATTCGATAGCAGGGATACATGAACTGACATGGTAAAGAACCTTAGTGAAATGTGGCACACAGCTAGTTAATAAATGACTTCTGGAGGCCAATTGCAGATCCATGGCAAGGAGATATCACAACAATTTCATTCGTCACACTGGCTGCTGATAACAGAGAAAAACAGATAAGAGTAACTGAAACCTCGAGAATACTGGAACCCGTTGGATCTGGAAGCACAATAAATGCAGAAGGGGCTTTTAGTCTGTAGACATCAAAAGACAATAATTATTCATACACATGCATTTATTCTATGGAACGTTTGCTATGGAGCAAAGTTCCGGGGGAGACGGGGGGGGGGGGGCTTTACTTCATAGTATCTTTTCCCGGGGGGATAAAGTGCTACGAAGTATTTGTTCCCCAGGGCGAAGTACAACGTCACCCCCCCCAAAAAAAAACAAACAAAAAAAAAACACCACTATTTCAACAACAACAACAACAACAAAAAAACTGCCAAAATCGTTCTTGATACAGAATTAGGATTTGGTGGTTTTTGTGGTGACGTATCATCGAGTTTTCAAGGCTTCATGTGAAAATTATCAAAACTATTCAGTTTTGGCAAAATGCAAGGGGATACATTCACTATGAAGTATTTGTTGCGGGTGACCTTTTACTACGAAGTATTAATTGTTCCGGGGGAACGTCCACTATGTTCAACCAAATACTTCGTCACACCGGCCGAATGACGTACAACGATTTTGTTCCCCACGCTTTTTTTTTTATCAGCAGTCAGCAAAGAACCTAACTATACTGATCTAGAATCAGCGCTCGCGCATTTCCCTCTCTCTATCGTTGGCAGAACATTGGACCATTAGGGAGGCGAGGCAGCCATTTTGAGAAGGGAAAGGCTTGCTGTTCAGACTAAGCGCCGATAGAGAAATATAGGACTGATGGTCACGATGAGTTAGTTTAGGCTTCCCCTTATCTATTTAATTTGAAACAAGTGCAAAATAGCGAAATAAATAAATCAAGAAAAAAAAAACACAATAAAAAAAACACGGAGAGAGCAAATCTTCAGAAACTGAAAGATGCATGTCTGTTAAAGACTGTTAATAAAGAGAGAGACAGACAGACAGAGAGAGAGAGAGAGAGAAAGACAGAGAGAGACAGAGCAAGAGAGAGAGAGAGAGATAGAGAGAGAGAGAGAGAGAGAGAGAGAGAGAGAGAGAGAAAGGAAGAAAGAAAAAGAGATTGTTTAAAGTTGTTTCCTGTTGTTATTTAAGAGAGGTTTTTTTTGTTTTTTGTTTTAATTTCTATGCAGTAGATTAGCTCTAGAGGTAGATATATTTATTTTACCAAATCATTTTTTGCATTGCAGTGTTGACTATGGCAATTTATGGTTGGGCGCAAAGAGTTCTTTTTTTTTTCTCCAAATGATTATTATTTGATGTGGATGAAAGGATACTATCATAATGAATACAAATATTATTATAAACCACCAATATATAATATACGGGAACACCAGCTTGAATTAATGAGGTCAATGTTAAAGTTAAAGAACGCGACCATTACTACTATTATTATTATATGGAAAATAGAGATTCTGTGTGGTTTTTATTTACTTTTCTTATTGTTACTATTATTATTACAAAATAAATATCGTAATTACCTTTACTACCCCAACCTTTCGCACATACAGTGAAAATAGATAACCTGAGAGTTAAAGGAATTTTTACCGATTCTGATAATTTACGAAAAAAAAAAACGAACATATGAAAATTTCAAGGGAAATAACTTTGTTATATTGAAAAGATCATTATGCAATGGTAGTTGCCTCCTATTACCTTAAATTTTAATGGTAACAAAAATGAACGTAAAAAAAAAATAAAAAAATTGTAACAATGATAATGATATAGTCCCCAGTTTCGCATAGTAAAGTGATAATGGTCGCCTTTGGTTCTTTAACTTCAAAATTTACCTCGATGATTCATGCTGCGTATATGGGTTTTATGGTAGCCGGATCTTAAAACCACATGATAAAATTAATATTTTTCAAAAAATTAGTTATGGTTTCTTTATGTTCTAACATCATTTAGATACAAAATAAAACCATAATGATAGCTAAATATGAGCTATATCTTATGTTTTAGAGTATTTTTGGAACCTAGGGTAAGTAAAATATTCCTTGACAACAGTTTGTTTACAATGGTTACCACCGTATTTTCCCCATCAAATATCGCATTTGATCAGAAAATGCGAATCTATAATGAAACTACAGCCCTTCATTACTGAAAACACGTGTCATTGTTTATTACGAGGGTGTTTTACATGGTAAGACGCAGAACGTGAATGAAAATTTGAACGCACTGATATGGGACAGGTGTAGCAAAGAGTAGGCCTATCATGTTGATAGATATACTGTTCAAGAGGCTGTGTGGAGTGCAGTAACCTATTTGAACGATGGATATGACTCTGTGGAAAGTTTAATGCCAAATCTTGGAGTACAGGTTGGGACATTATCGCATACTATGTGCTGTGTCGGTAACAATGAGGGGACCAAGAATTCATCTCGCAAGAGTCTCGACTCTTGCAAAAAGCTCAGAAAAGTCCTCAGAGTTGAAAGGAAAGAGTTCCAGGACAGCAGTAAAGACATGGAGGGGGGATGTCTACAACCCTGGGGGCCACTGAAGGGCCTAGGTGCCTGTTAATTAGAATAAAATGTCTTTCAAGGTTGTTTCGAGTGGTTTTTGTCCGTTTTCTCAAATTAACATTTTCAGCTAATACACAATTGTTTAAACTCTGATTGTGAACTAACGACATAAGATATCAACATGAAACTTTGCATAGTTATTTTCAAGAAATTTTTGTATGTCCTAAACCTCAATGAAAGCTCCCATCTTGAAAACTGTCCATATTATGTGTCTCATGCATATGTAATTAGGGCGTTTTTTTCTACTTTTCTGTCAATTGCATAATTCACCTTGAACAAAACAAAATCTGTTTGGTAAAATACTAGTTTTTTTTGGTTTAGGACATGGGATAGGCATGTCGGATGATATACTGAACGTTTCAGGCAAAACTATTTTCAAAAACCCAGGAGATATAAGGATTTAGGTAAAGCCTGCATATTTCACTTGACGGCGGCCATATTGGATGCCTTATTTGCATATTCAAAAAAATCTTCATGCAGAAAAAGTTCTTTCAATAAAATATATTCAAAATAGCCCAAAATAACTCATTTTAGGATCCAGCTACCTTAAATAAATTTGTATTTCACTCTGTTTGTATATTTTGATTCATTTCTAATAACAAAAAAATTTTTTTTTTTTAAAAGGAAGTGCATAGACAGGGAAGATATCCCCCACCTATACACTTTGCATAGGTAGGGAAGACATTCCCTTGCATAGGTAAGGAAGATATCCCCTGCCTATTCGCTTTGCATAGGTAAGGAAGATATCCCCAGACTATGCAATCCCTATATGTGCAAAGTGCATGCAGAGAAGATAATTATTGCTTGACTATCCACTCACCTTAGGAAAGGAAAATATTTTTGTCTCTGCATATTTTTTTTAGGTCGAGAAGATATTTCTTGTGTAATAGGCCTACTTTGCTTAGGCAGGGAAGATATTCCTTTCTTTCTGTGCTTTGCCTGCTATGTTTGCAATAGCTATGAAACATTATAATTATAGTTAATGATCATGTATCACACTCATCATCCGGCGGTAATAAGCCAAATCAGCGCCTATCCCCATTACGACCCATTGGCGACAACAAACCTAACCTACCTCTGTCAAAATATGGCAAAAAGAAAAAGCTGTAAGAAGAAAGGCAACCCCATAGATTTTCTGTTGTTCTTATGCATCTTCAATTTAAGTTCATGTATGAGGGAACAATGAATTTGATAGGCTTTAATTTTAAGCCCATGGGGGCAGAATGTAATTACATGCGTTATTGTAATTGAGCATGGCACCTATGAAAAGTCCAGAGTGGATCTATTGGGAGAGGAGCAAGGGGAACCAGCAGTTTCCTGCCTATTTAGGAAAACATACAGTAAAGCACACCTACACGAAGAATACACCGGCATTTAATTTACTTGTAGGTCAAGCATTCCAGGGAATTTTCCACCCAGCACCCCTAGGCCAATCCGGCGTATTTGTGTAGGATATCCCGTAGAGTAGGTAGGATTACCGTAGGGGTGGGGTCCCTACATCAAACAGACGTCGGTCAATGCTGTAAACAGCGGATCTACGAGGGAAGGATACCATTATGATTGCTTTGCGCAAACACCCTATACAGAGGATTACCTTAGGGTTGCTGGTTGGAGTGATGAAACTTCGACTACGCAGTAGTTCGACGATCGAACCCTTCACATTTCAGTTCATTCTCCACAAATTACACGGGAGAGGAGAAAGAAAAATTTTGAAACCATTTCAAGCTAATATTTATTTTGCTTCTTGCCAGTGCAGATTTTTTTTTGCTTGTTTTTTAATTTTGGTGTATAAAGAAATCGGCAGACACCCCCCCCCCCCCACACACACACACAATTTCAGTAAGCGCATGGTTATGTCCATGCTGCCGCACCACGAGGTCCGCTTCCGTCTTGACCTTCTCTGCTCGGAGTGGGCGATGGAGCAGCGAGCCTTTGTCACTGCGTTTTGCTTTGAGCTCGGTCTAGGCCATTCGTCTGTCACTTTGTCTTTGCTGACTCGCCGACTGATTCGGTTGATTTTGATTCATATAACCTCCTGTCGTTGACTGACTCGAATCGCGATTCGCTTCTGTCGCCACTGGCTCGCCGACAACTAATTCTATAGCCTATAATATCGTGATTCAAATCAAATGCACTAAATTTAGACCAATAATAATTCCACACGTTTGGTGATGACGTAGTACACTATCTTCCCTACCTATGCAAAGTGCATAGGGAGGGAATATCTTCCCTACCTATGCACTTCCTTTTTAAAAAGAGAGAAAAAGAAAACTCTTTTTGGGCCCCAACATAAATTGCCGTATTCAACACTTCTGAAACATGACTAATGCAAAAAACCCATTTAGAAAAAGTAGAATTCAATGAAAAAAAAACAAATCAAAAAAATTCTTGATCACAAAAAATTTTTTTCGTTGACTTATTAGAAAGTATGCCAGAAAATGGACGCGTTTTATATTTAATGGAATTTTATATAGGTATAAATAGGATTTAACAGAGCATTAGGGATCGTATGATATATTTCAGATGTGGAACACGAGAAAGTTAATTATTACTTTCGATAATTTTCGTATGGGGCCACCCAGAAAGCACGCGCTTGGTGGAAGAAAGGGGGGGGGGGGGCGCGGGGTCCCAAAGTATGAAAAGCCTGCATTGGTGGAAGGGGAGAGTTCATTGTAGCGTACGTACGCCATTCAGTTACGGTAATGAATTCAAATTTTGGTTTTATTTATTTTCTTCTCTCAACAAACTAGGTTGTAGGATTATATAAAAATCAAATATGGGCCACGTATCTATAATGAAAAAGTCACATAATCCGTACAAAAGGCCATTTAAAAGTAATATCAAAGCCTTACCAAGGACATTCAAGGTGGGGGCGTTATAGGAGGAAGCCAGAGGGTACAGAAAGCTTATGGAAAGGCACGGGGGCAGGGGGCGGGGGGTGAGGGTGTGTGTGTAAAAATCGCCAAAATTGAGAGTATATACTTTATCAGTGGTCCCTATTTTCAGTCACCGATTCATTTATTTGTATTTTGTATTTATATATGTTACAGTCAGACCGTGAAATCAGTCATTTCGTGAAATGCCTAAAAACTTTAGCCATTTCATGAAATGACTGTGAGGGTCAGTCACTTCATGAAACGGCTAAAATTTCTAGTCATTTCATGAAATGACTGAAATTTAGTCGCATTTAATTCACAGTTTGACTGATATCAGTCAACTTGTGTAACTCGGTGTGTTTATTCAAAAGAAACCACAGCTGAACTTGTTTTCAAGCCAAAGTGGTATGTGGTGCATGGTCTCATTATGTGCTGTCAGTATGTGTGTAATTAGTGGTGTCAACAACTATTTGTCGATTAGGGGTGAGTTCAGGTCTATTCATGGACCTAATTGTCTGAGTTGTCATAATTGTTTTGACATGTAATGTTTTGATTAAAAACGTCTACATTATGTTCCTGGGAGTGGCCGGGAAGTGCGTGGAGCAAAGCTGGGAGTGGTAGAAGATGAGAGATGTCTGTTGAAATCTATCTCATGCTGTATAAAGCAGGGGTTATCAAACATCTTCTTCCCGTTTACCCGCGGCAACCTTTCGAAAGTAGATTTCCCCTCGTCCTGTTTGTCGATTAAAATCAGAGAGAGAGAGAGAGAGAGAGAGAGAGAGAGAGAGAGACAGAGAGAGAGAGAGAGAGAGAGAGAGAGAGAGAGAGAGAGAGAGAGAGAGAGAGAGAGAGAGAGAGAGAGAGAGAGAGAGAGAGAGAGAGAGAGAGAGAGAGAGAGAGAGTAATTGTAGTGACACACTGAACGCTGAACACACTGAATCAGTCACAGCTCGAATACTTGAACGTGTGTTGAAACATTCTGTTCTTGCTGTTATTTTGTGAATTACAACAAAAAATACAATAAAAATGACGGACAGTGTTGAGCTGAGATTTAGAAATGACTTGCATGAGAAATATGAAAAGTGTCAGAAATATCTCATTCCAAAAGATGTTTACTACAACATAATTGAAGAGATCAAGGCTGCCAGTGAATCCTCCAAAACAAAGTGCGGCCATGAATATTATCTCCTCAACAGGTATGAAATTCTTGAATGTGGTGATGTTCAGAAACTTATTAAGAAACGCCAGACATCCGACGAACTTCCAGTCTACTACGCATGCATAGAGGACACATTTGACATCATTAAGAAAGCCCATGTTGCAACTGGTCATGGCGGTAGAGATAGAATGATGAAGGAATTGTCATTGAAGTATGCTAACATTCTGAGGGATGATGTCGAACTATTCAAATCATTGTGCCAAGAATGCCAGAAAAAGAGAAAACGTCCAATGACCAAGGGAGTAGTTGTGAAACCAATACTGACAACGGAGTTTGCGTCCTGAGGACAGATTGATCTGATCGACATGCAATCCATGAGCCACAACAGTTTCAAATGGATCATGGTCTACCAAGACCATTTGACCAAGTTCTGCATTCTGCGACCACTGACATCAAAATGAGCTACAGAGGTAGCCTTCCACCTTGCTGACATATTTCTTCTTATAGGCGCACCGGTTCTTCTACAATCGGACAACGGATCTGAATTTACCGCCGTTGTTATTACAGAACTTGCGACTCTATGGCCGGATCTCAAGATCATTCATGGCAAACCCCGACACCCCCAGAGCCAGGGTTCAGTCGAGAGAGCTAACGGTGACATCAAAGACATGCTTGTGGCTTGGATGTCAGATAACAACTCTACAGATTGGACATGGGGGATCAAATTTGTTCAATTCGCAAAGAATTCTTCGCACCATGCTGGAATCAACAGAAGCCCGTATGCTGCAATGTTTGGGACCAGCGCTCGGGTAGGACTAACATCAACATCGCTACCAGCTGAGGTGATTAGCCGACTAGAAACAGAACATGATTTGCTCGCAACTCTCGCTCCACCAGAAACGACACAATCTGAAGAAACACCACCTAGAAGTAACGAGTCAGAACTGCTAGCATCGATTAACGACCAACCGCCTGAGGAAACATCACCGGCAAACCTGCCTCATCCAACTGATCAACTTGATCAACGACAAGCTGACATTGTCAACCAACGACTAGATGCTTCTGCGTCACAAATTGTTCAGGCGGAACGAATGGTAAAGCGAAGCAGAATTGAACTTGTTGCTGGTGAAATAGGAAACAATGTTGCTGTGCCAATTCCACTAGTTGATCGAGGACGTGGTGATCCGCGAAATATTCTTGGTATCATTGTAAGTCGTGATGACAGCAATAACTACAGAATAGCCACAAAGAGTGGTATTCTTAAAGGCAAATATTCCCGTAATCAATTTGACATTTGTCCTGAACGGCTTTTATTCGAGAATGACATCAACCAGGACAATGCGATTTCTCTAAGACATGCTGTGATTCAGACGTCGATCAGTGGAGGACAAGGTTTTGTGAAATGCTCTTGCAATGGCCATTCTAAATGTCAAACTAAGAGATGCAAATGTTTTAAAGCGCAACTTCTCTGCAACAGTCGGTGCCACAGCAGTTTGAGCTGTTCTAACAAATAAGAGATGTGAAATATAACATTTTTTATATTGATTTTAACATTTTAACATTGATTTTAGAAGTTTTTAAAGTTACAGTCATCAGTTTTAAATTCTATTTAAGAGACTTTTAAAGTGACAATGCTTCAACAGCTTTCAATGGAGTATAAAGAACTTTGCACAGGATATTTGGATTATAATGCTGATACTTTGGATGCTCTGGATTATTGACTAGAAAAGCAACGGCAGTATGGCTTAAAGGTATATTTTATATCATTTTATTACTTACTATCAATTCTGCAACTTACCCAACAAATAACAGATAAACAGCTAACATATAACTTTAAATAAAACACGAAGAAGACATTCAGTCATTTCATGAAATGCCTGGTCATCAATTTCAGTCATTTCATGAAATGACTAGAAATTTTAGCCATTTCATGAAGTGACTGACCCTCACAGTCATTTCATGAAATGGCTAAAGTTTTTAGGCATTTCACGAAATGACTGATTTCACGGTCTGACTGTAACATATACTTGTTAAATCCGATTTGGGAAATTTGCCTTTGTGCCGTTGCAGCCCAATTAATTATAACTAGAGCAGAGTCAAAATTGGGCAAAAAGAAAAGGTTGTACGTTGCGAAACCCCGCGTGAGAAATATGACTCAAACAATACAAAGCAAACTAAAGAGAAGACAGAAAATACATTAAATGTTCGGCTTTCGCCTTTTTTCACGTGAAAAAAAAAACACACAAAAAAAAAACGAACAATAAAAGACTTCAACAGGAACGAAGCGAAACTGTTTAATTAGCTGCTAGTTCTTTGCTTCGTTAGCAGCACCAAAGCACGTCCGTCCGCCAAATGCATGGAAGCTTGAAAAAGGTGAAAGCCGAAAATTTTGTGTATTTTCTGTCTTCTCTTTAGTTTGCTTTGTATTGTTTGGGTTTTATTTCTCACACGGGGTTTCGCAACATACAACCTTTTCTTTTTGCCCAATTTTGACTTTGCTTATAGCCCCGCTGTGACCCCACAGTTTTTCTGTGGTTTTTATGATATTTCGTAATTATAACTGGAGCAGGCACGTCGTCGCCACAGTGCAGCGCGGTCGGCGTTTGTTTTTGTTTGCGGGGTGGGGGTGGGGTGGGGCTGGGGTGAGGAAGGGAGATTCATAGTCAATTCTTCAATTCCCTGGGCGCACAATTTGTGTTCTCTCTCATTCCAGGCGTATCCCACTGCCATCCTGTCTGAGCGGCTTTATCTGTAGATGCAAGGAGACACGGAGATGCAAACGCCGTACTTTCCGCGGTCGCCACCATCTTTATCATACCAGCCAGACAACTGACCCTACTCTAACAACTTACGAGGCCAACAAACGAAGCAAAGAGTGTCTAAACGATCTCAGAATGTCAGCCTTGAGACCACATGACCGTCGAAGCCCTTCCCCGGGCAGTAAACATATAGTGCATCGACGAATTTTTTTCGATGACGCTGACACACTCAAACGCCGTGAACATGATCGGAAACTCAAATTGTTCAAAATGAAGGGAAACAACAAGTGGAACTTTGAGAAAACTGATCCAGATTACGAATTAGCTCTGAAAGGAATTTTTTTCCTGATGCAATTGAAAAATATATAATGTGATACTAGGTTTGATTGTGGTTTGCTTTAATTTAAAATAATAATCATGATAATGAAATTGAAAAAAAAAATTTAAAATCACATCTGTCCTTGAAAAGAAAGATGAAAAATTGACATTACGTTGTATTCAGGTCGTGATGTGAATAATCAATATGAATAATTAATACTCCTTGTCATGATACGCATTACAGGCTGGTTGATGATGGGATGAACAGTGAGCCGACTCAGTAGAGAGAGAGAAAGAGGGTGAGAGAGAGAGAGAGGGGGGGGGGAGGAGAGAGAGAGAGTGTGGAAGAGAAATAAGAGAGAGAAATAGATAGATTAGATAGATAGATAGATAGACAGATAGATAAATGGATAGATTGATAGACAGATAAATAGATAGACAGGCAGACATATATAGATAGATTTAGACAGATAGACAGATCGATAGATAGATCGTTAGATAGATCGTTAGATAGATAGATAGATACATACATGCATACATACATATATACATACATACATACATACATACATATCAAATTTGTTTATTTCCATTAAATACATGTCAAATGTACCCGTCCAATATCTTATTGGAGAAACAATACTTCACATTGTACAGAAGCGGAAATACATGCTATGGTCCCTTTCATTCTTGCTCTCCAAATCTTCTTCTCTGGTAAAATATTAGAGTCGATACAATATTATTTCACTTTATGCTAAACTACCTCTGTCCTACTTTCTTGCTCTCAGCTTCCATACATTAAAAGAGCCTATACCACTGCTAACACTGCAGTATTTTGCTATAAACTTCGCTTCAGTGTTACTGAGGCCAAGTTTACATAGACCACTTTTTACCCTCTTGTGGACGTGACCTAATGAACCAAAGATCAAAAGAATTATTTCACAATGATATCCTAGTGAATTAATTTCCAGACACAAGGGATAGTATTTATCAAATTTCGTCTGATAGCACCTGTCAATGAAGGCATCGAATGGGATAGATATTTCAACAAGTTTTACTGCCTTTTTAACTGGGTCTATGACTGTGATATCCGGTCTGTTTTGTGAGTGGTTGAATGATGTGTCACTAGACTGAAAAATTGCTGGCGTGAGTGGCGTATCCATGAGGACAATTTTACTGTCAATGCTGCTTCCTTTAATTTTGTTTGTTATAAAGTTAACAATTCTATTGTGTAGCTTGTGATACATGGTCTTGAATTTTGTGCATCCATTTAAAATATGTGAGGCAGTTTCTGTAGGATGGTTACAAAGTTTACATTTTTTGGAATACACATTAGGGTAGTAACGACTCATTAAGCTTTCACATGGAAGTAATTGTAATCGTCCCTTAGTGATAAAACTTCTTATTTTGTCCGGAATGTTGTGGTTTGTCCAGAATGAGTGTTGGAGAGAGAGTGGTCGATATTGGGGGATTCCCGTACAATACGTCCCTGAGGTTTTTTGGCTTTCCAATTTTCGGTGATTTCGTTTAACTGAAGTTTTTTGTACGCCACATAAAATCGTGTGGCATCTTCGATGACAGTTGATATCTCTTCATCTATGTGAAGTTCGAAGGCATATTTGTTGTTTCTGTCATGTAGCTTTAGGTTCATTCTAGCACACATTTAGTTCAAATGTACCCATGTTGATCTCGTCCAGTTTACTTTAGACTCTTTTCTGATTATACCCTTTTCATTTGTTTTATATCCCGCGAAAGACATACATACATACATGCAGAGAGACAGAAAAAGAGAGAGAGGGAGAGAGAAAGAGAGAGTGAGAGAGAGAGACAGAGAGAGAGAGAGAGAGAGAAAGAATTTCAATTTCGCAAGACAACTACAGCAAACTAACAAAACAAACTGAAGCGAGTAAATTCACATTGGTTTATTGGAATGTTGCTAAGGTAAACTATTGAATAAATAAAGTACAATGTGAGAAAATTATGACAATCGAACGGGTAAAACAGACTGGTGTAATTATTAATGAGAGAACAAATGATTGAATGAATGAATGGATGGGTGGATGTATGGATGGATGGATGGATGAATGAATGAATAAAGTCATAAATGAATAAATGAATGAATGGATGGATAGATGGAATAAAGTCATGAATGAATGAATGAATGAATGAATGAATGAAGGGACAAACTGATATATCAATGAAAAGAAAACATAAGAAAAACTCTTTCTTGAACTTTTCTTTGCATGTGACTGAAGCCAGGCTGGCCCTTGCGACTGCTGTCGAGTTGCAATCGCGACTTAAGTTTCAAATACTACAGACATTATGATTTTGTTGTGTTGTAGTGGTCTCCTATTTTTTTTAATGTCAAAATTGGGCAAAATGAAAAAAGTTGTATGTAGCGAAACTCTCCGTGAGAAATAAAATCCATACGATACAAAGCAAACTAAAGAGAAAACAGAAAATACACAAAAGACTTCAAGCTTCCATGCATTTGGCAGGCTGCTTTTGTGCTGCTAACGAAGCAAGAACTTGCAGATAAGTAATATCCTGTTTCGCTTCGATTCTATACATTTCCTGTTGAATCTTTTATTGTTCGATTGTTGTTTTTTTTATTCACTTGAAAAAGACGAAAGCCGAAAATTTTGTTTATTTTCTGTCTTCCATTTAGTTTGCTTTGTATCGTATGGGTTTTATTTCTCACGCAGGGTTTCGCTACACACAACTTTTTCTTTTCGCCCAATTTTGACATTGCTTATAGCTCTGCTGCGACCCTACAGTTTTTCTGTGGTTTTTATGATATTTCGTCTATTTTTTTTTAAGGTAGGCAAATAAATGGAGCTGCATATGCCGACCAAACACGGACTCTATACTGAGTGAAAGGGAACATAAAACTAAGACCCGAACATAATTATAGCAGTCACAGGGAAGATCGAAGGCAATAAAAGCAGGGGCAGACATAGAGAAATTTTCACTGACAGTCTTAATTCATGGACAACAAATAAATGTCACAACAATAACTCCTTCTTAAGGTTGGCTGATGACAGATTCGAGTGGAGAGCCATGATCGCCAATGTCTGTTCCAGACAGGGCAACTGATGATGATGATGAAACTAAGACACGACTGAAAACCACAGCAAATCGTATACTAGGGTCCGAGACACAGGATATCGAGATGGACCAATTCATCATTTTCCGTCCGCAGGCTTGTGCGCGTACCGTCCATGTCTACAATGCAACAATTTGCACCACACCACCTTCGTAACTGCACAAAAAAATGTGGTACCACAGAGTTCTGTGAGTAGTACTCACCGTGTTTATACGTGCACAAGCTGTAGATATATAGTGAAAGAAGGAATGGCCCTCTCGGTATTCTGTGTCTCGTGTTGCGTTTGCTCCAGTCCTGTCGTAGCCTACTGATATCTATACTATATATATTTGTGGACTTGAGATTTTTAATATTGGAGTGATTGCTGTTAGGAGACCGTAGTCTAATAACTAAGCCGGTATAGAGATCATAGTGAGTAGTGCTCACTGCTCATCTACAGTTTACCCTGTAACATGCCACGGTCCCCTAAACAACAGCCAAGTCGGAAGTTTTTGGATCTTGTTAGGAGACCGTAGTCTAATTACAAAGCCTTTATAGAGATCATAGTGAGTAGTGTTCACTGCTCGTCTACAGTTTACCCTGTAACATGCCACGGTTCCCTAAACAACAGCCAAGTTTGTGTCGGACCCATATTTTCACTTCAAAGCCGTTTATCTCAAGATCAGCTCTTTCGACATAATATTGTGGGTTTTCTCATGCACTCTCACATATAGCAGAGTAGCCCCCTTTTATCGTTTTCTAAGGCCAAACACAATAATTATGTTATTTTGAAGGCACTGTTACTTACCATCCGGGATTGTGAAAGGGAGACCCGCATCGCCGGTAAAGCAGCCCAATCACATTAGTGTTAAAAATGGCTAGAATCAACCTGTATGCTATCGTTAAGCAACAATGATAACGCAGTGTACAAAGATGCATAGATCAAACATGGAACATCATACTACAATGGAGCTAAGGGTGAAAGTTCTGTCCCCAAAGGCCGTTTTTGGGAGGGCTCCAAAACTCTAGAACATCACCTATAACTCGACTTATTGTGATGTAAGGGGATAATATAAAAATGCTGCAAACTGGGTAATTTGTACATTTTGCATAATTCACACGTAAAATTCGCAACAAACACTTCCGACTCCATGCTTTTAGAATAGGGACACCCAAGACCCACTATACCAAGACGGTGCAATTCAAGCACTTCCGTCCGCCGAGCCAAGAGTTTCTAAAAATAGTCCGGCGCGTACAATCGTAAACACAGGTATGCGGTTCGTCGTGCGTGTTAATCGAGGAGACCAGTGCTCCTTTGTGAAGAATCAAAATTAACACTTTGCAATGCTGTTTGCCGACTTGAAGTTTATGTCTATTATAATAAATTGGACTTCAGATACACACCTTTGCATTCCTCATACAGTCCCAATATTTTTGTGTTTGGACTAATGCATGTGTGCTATGGAGATCATCAGCTGTGTGTTTGTGTTTGTGTTTGTGGAGAGGGAGGGGCGTAAAAATCTAATTGCTAATTCAACTTTCGGTATATTATATAAGGGCATCGTCTTTTTGTTTGTTTGAGGAAGTCGTAAAACGTCATCGATGAAATACTGATAAACTTTCTCAAAGCTAAGGAATCCCATACGTACAATCAATAATTATGTGAATGAACTTTTCCACTTGATCATCCCGAATTTCTTTTAAAGGAAGTGTTTTGTTGTTGTTGTTTCTTTCTTTCTTTCTTTCCTTTTTCCTTATTAATCTTCAAGCAATAGAAATTTAATCAGAAATAGTGCCCCAAAACAGAAAATTTCAGGAAAGGAAGTTGGAAAACTGAACATAAGTAACACTTTTTCAACGTTCATTGTCATCAGAATACTGCGGCTGGATTTTGTTATTTTTTGAATCGCCCAGCTGGTCACTTTTCCTAGTTCATTACCCTTTTTCTGCTACCCTGGTTATCTCTACACTTTTTCATAAAATTAGAAAATGTGAATTTCCCCTCTGGTCTGATGTATGTGAGAACTTCATTCAAAGTTTGTGTTTTCTACCCATTTATTTGCTTTAATCATTTAAATAATTGCCCATCTGGTTTCTTTTCCTCCTTCATTCCTCTTGTTCTGTTACCGTGGTTCTCCCTACACTTTTTCATAAGATTAGAAGATGTACCGGTACAGTTCCCCTTTGGTTTTATGTATGTAGGAACTCAATTCAAAGTTTGCAGTTTATACTCATTTATTTGCTTTAATCATTAAATTAATTCTTTGAATAGATGCTCTATTGTACAGTTCTTGGTAGTCTTGTTAGTCTATTAATCTCATCTCATCCAATGGGACATAAAGAAAATATCACTGTTTACTTCATGGCACCATCAAATCTTTGCTAACCGAGCCGTGACTGGGCACACCATACGCGCTGGGTCAGTCTAGCAGACAACGCACGCGGCGGAACTCTTCGCCTTTGTATTTAACGATCGATTGCACCGTCTTGGTATAGTTAGTAGGTCTTGGAAGCTACTACAGATTCCTTACTAGTCAATTGAAAACAACCTTCTAGTTATGCTAAACGGTAACATCCTATGAAAGATAAAGTTTGTAAAGTATTTAGGCTTTCCAATCTGTATTAAGTTGTGAGAAATACATATCGAGATATGACCACCCTTTCCCCTCTGAGTCCCTGTCATTGCAAGAGCATGGCCTTGTGGGTACAATGATGAGGCGGCGGACTTGGGACAACCTTACGCCCATTTGAAAGGTTAGCCCTAAAAAGGTAGGTTTTTTTTGTTTTATTTCAAAACAGGCAAGCATTTTTCGATGTTTTTTAAAAATGTTTTATCATCTCAGTCGCTTTCTGAGTCGGATGTCTCCATTGGGTTGATGACGATATTCTGTTGAATAAAATGAAGGTCCTCGTTTTGCCAGTATTCTTCCTCCAACCACCATACATGGTCCTCTCACTTGGAGAAAAATTCTGCAGCGACTGTTTTCAATGCTGCATGAGTTAAATTTTGGAGGTCTGACAGTTTGAAGGTCTTGTTCTCCAATGTTCCGCATTGTATTGATTTTGATGTTTAAATCCACGATGAAAGGAATTCTGAAATTGAAAGATCTCTGACAACACCTCTGACTCTGTGTTGGCCTACCAGTGAACAATCACGAGAGTTGTTTTTAAACTCACTTTAATCATGTGCTGTGCCACATTTTAGTGGGACTCAAAACCATCTGTTAAATTATTACAGTAAAGCACCTAAATGATTACCCTTGTCGGTGCTCTCTTTGTACCGCAAATAAACAAACTCGAAAACTACTTGAATAATTCGGGGGCAAAAAATCTGGGTTAGGGTCATCACAAACCTAAGACTTCACGCCAAATTACATTCAAATATCATCGACGGTTGCAACGCTACGAGCAGTTTTCTGTGATCATGCCTCGGTGAACGGACTATAGTATTTATGCAGAAGCCAGCCTGGTAGTGCCAGATTTTTCCCTAGGAGCTAACCAGTCAGCGAAACGGGGGGGGGGGGGGGGAAGCTAGGGAATGTCCTTATCATGACAGTCTCTCTTGTACCTGCTGGTATTTGAAAGATTGTCCGCTACATAAACTTCTCGTGCACATTACAGAGTCATGTGGGAAATGCCACACAAAGGGACAGTTATTTCTATGCTTTGGTCGTTCACATTTGAGAACATTTGACATGTTTGCCGTCGGACTGCTAAGTGAAGCCTGGGGCTTTCTTTCAATAAACACTTGATATGATTGTTAAATACGCAAGTTTAGATCAGTGGTTCTCAGCGTTGGTTTTTTTTTTTTAGTTTGGGGGGGGGGGGGCGATAAGGGTGAAAATATGGTGAAATGGGCGATTACGGGGAAGAAAACGTAAATGGACATTATTTGGAGGCATACAGTCGTATTTCTGACAAGAGATCATGGTACTACAGTGTCTTGATAAGTTATTATCAGCCAGATGCGGCAATGATTAAACTAGATGGTAATATATAATATAATTTTATATAGGAGAATAAAAATAGCAGTTTACGGCCGTATACCAATGTTACTTTATTTCATGTACTATGGAATACTAGGTTTTGATTTCATCTTCTCGTCATTGCCCCCCCCCCCCTTTTTTTAAAAAAAAGTTTATTTGCTTTCACTTTACTCTTATTTCAATTGCTCATTCTCCACACTTTTCAGTCATCTAGTCATTCTTTGATTATTATATCCGGATATACCATAAGATATTTTTCTCTTACCTGCATTTTTGTCTCAAATGCAAATTTAGGATTAACTGCTTTGTCATATTTTACTTTACTGATACATATTTTACCAACTAGTAGTACAGTGTTAATGTCATCAATAGTATTTTGATTTACAATATAGTCCAAGTCCCCACGTAATGTTCCCAAAGTTGCAATTTTCTCATTTATTTCAATTCTTTTCCCAGTTTTATTGAAAATATACTGGGCCACATAAGGCCAATAGTATTTCAATTTGCTGCAATGGAAAAAGAAATGCTGTATAAAATCAGGCGTCTTATAGAGCTCGCATTTGTTACTTTGGTCTATTTTCATTTTATGTCAGAGAATATCCGTTGGGTAAATATTATGCAGGATTTTAAAATGTAAGGGCCTCAATCTGGCTTCTTTACTAAACCCGGTATCAAAATAAAGATATTTTATGTCAACATTGTATTTTCGTTTCCAGAAACCCGATCGTGGAGTTTTTGTTATTTATTAATTTCTTTCTAATTTCTTTATTCGTTAGTTTAAAAATACCGTTAACATTTTCATCTATCTCATCTTCTGTATGCAAAATTTCCTTCCATTCTTTTTAACAGCATTTGTAAGTGGCCAATAGACGAAATGGATTCCAGGATAATGCCCAATCATGCGAGCAATATCTTGCAGGGTTTTCCATTTGTTTTCATTAAACATTTGATACAAATATTTAATTCCCCGTCTAACCCAGTTTTCTATCCAGAGTTGTTGAATAGCGGTTGCCGGCCTAAACTATTTGGAGCAATATCGTTTTCTTTGTCCTTATCCTTTTTTTCTAAACCTAACCATGTTTTAATTACATTCTGCCAAAAAATCGAGTTTATCGTACCTACTGATTTTACTTCTCTTGCTTTAATATCTGACTTGGTTAGGTAAGGCAAGCTTACCAACTTTTTGCAGAAATGACTGGCCAATTTTACTCCTGTCTTTAGATATGATATTTGTAAACATATTTCTTTAAACTATTTTATAAGAAAGACCTTTTGTTGATCCTTTATACTGATCACTCCTAAACCTCCAGCGTTTGATTCTCTGCATAAAGTGTTTCGTTTGATTTTTTCAAAAGCTCTTTTATTTGAATTCTTTTTTTGCCACAGAAACTTGAATATGATTCGATCTACTTCAGCCAGAGTTTCCTGGGGTAGAGATAGGGCCTGGATAACGTAGTTTAATTTTGATAGCAAAAACGTTTTTGCCACCTAGTCTTTCCATAACATAAATGACGGATTTCTTTTGGACCATCTACGAATCAGATTTTTAATGCTGCTTATTTTTCCATCCAATTTTGTGAGATATTAGATGCCTCGACCGTAGCGTTAAAGTGTATCCCTTCCCTTTTCTACCCAAGTTATTCCTTCCCCTCTTCCTCCCTTTGTTTATTACTTCCTACCCACATTCCCACTGATTTCTTTCTATTAAGCTTTAGCCCTGAAATGTCTGGAAACTGTCCAATTATTTTCAGCGCGTTGCATAGATCTGTTTTACCAGTAGAGCCATTTAATCCGCGCACGGCAAAAGTTTAAGCTTATCTGCTACACCTCCTGTGTCATCTCACATACATATGTCCACAAGAACCGGCAAGCTAACTTACATCTACCCACCAATTTTCATTTCTTTTTTTTCGATGAATAAACATTTTTGAGCTTTGTGGCTAAGCACATCTATAGGCCTAGCTCCATCATAGAAAAAAAAAATTGTTACACATAGAGACTCCATACCTTCGTTCTGTGTTGTGTCCAAGTCAACGAGATACAAGGAACCTTTGGCTGTCGAAACACAGCAAAAATACACACACAGTGGTGTCTGATGTAGTCAGTAAGCCCTATCCCACTATTTCTGACCATGTTCTCAATTTTTAGGACACGGGATATTCCTTGGGTCAACAGAGTCGCAGTGAGGATTAAACTTCCCTCTAATTATTTTTCCCAAACCACCGAGAGTCACTTTTCATGCAATAGGCAAAAATATGTTAAATTCAAAGCTTATGCGCCACATTCAAACTTTTGTGCAACATTTCAATGTGCACTGCAATACCCTGATGTGCCAGGCATCGATACAGCGGCTGCGCAGCCGCACACCGGCGCAGCTCCAACAGAGTCTATCAGGAAATCGCAATAGGGGCCAAATCTTAGCTACGTGGTATGCCGTTGGTGACTGCTCAACGTTAGTCATAATTAGACATGATTTCAGTTCAGACCTTGCACATAGCCAACAGAATATCGAAGATCTAAGAATCATGCAGAGACAAAAATATTTTCCCTACCTAAGCTAAGTGAATAGACAAGAAATATCCTCCCTACCTATGCACTTTGCGCATAGGGATTGCATAGGCAGGGGATATCTTCCTTACTCATGCAAAGTGTATAGCTAGGGGATACATTGGCACACGTGCTTTTGTGCTGCTAACCAAGCAAGAACTCGCAGATAAGTACACACTACATAATTATTCTGTTTTGATTCTACATATTTCCTGGTGAAATCTTCTACTGTTCGATTGTTTTATATCTTCCATTATTCTTTTTTTCTCTTTTTTTTTTCCTCGATAAAGACAATAGCCGAAATATGGCCATTTTCTGTCTTCTCTTTTAGTTTGCATTGTATCGTTTGGGTATTATTTCTTACGCGGGGCTTTGCTGCATACAACTTTTTCTTTTTGCCCAATTTTGACATTGCTTATAGGCCTGCTGCGACCCCACAGTTTTTCTGTAGTTTTTATAATATTTCGTCAACTTCCCTATCTGAATATCTTCCCTACGTAAGCACTTCCAACATTTCACGCAAATAATTTTAGCCTGGAAAAAAGACAGAGTAGGCCTAACGGGGTTTTATTTGCTTTAAAATTGAATAGCCAATTACATTCGCCACTGACCGGTCACCCATGATTGGTCCAAAATGGTTGATACTTTTGCTCGCTGTAAACCCCCGCCTTTTTGGTTTAGTTTGTCATGTGCCAAGGCTCAATCTTTACTCCTACTGACCCTCCTCTCCTCTTGTCATACCCTCACCCCACCTTAGAAGTTGAGGCCCTAGGCTTTAGACCATTAATTTTAGTCTAATGATAAATCTGGCATTAGTCTTTATTTTGGGAGGATCTCTGCCCTAGACATTTGCACTTTTCTGTTTCTGGCTTTCAGTTTTCTTGATCTTGTTTTGGTTCTTGGTGTTTTTGTTATCTTCTTAGCTCAAAAGGGCTCCCTAGTGGCTTGCCTTTCCTTAATCGTCTTGGCACTTCTTTTGGTTCTTGATGTTTTTGTTATCTTCTTAGCTCAAAAGGGCTCCCTAGTGGCTTGCCTTTCCTTAATCGTCTTGGCACTTCTTTTGGTTCTTGATGTTTTTGTTATCTTCTTAGCTCAAAAGGGCTCCCTAGTGGCTTGCCTTTCCTTAATCGTCTTGGCACTTCTTTTGGTTCTTGATGTTTTTGTTATCTTCTTAGCTCAAAAGGGCTCCCTAGTGGCTTGCCTTTCCTTAATCGTCTTGGCACTTCTTTTGGTTCTTGATGTTTTTGTTATCTTCTTAGCTCAAAAGGGCTCCCTAGTGGCTTGCCTTTCCTTAATCGTCTTGTCACTTCTTTTGGTTCTTGATGTTTTTGTTATCCTTTTGGCTTTCTTAGTCCTCAGAAGGACTCCTTAGTGGCTTACCTTTCCTACCTCCTTCTTGGACTTCTTTTGGTTCTTGTTGTTTCTGTTATCCTTTTGGCTTTCTTAGTCCTCAGAAGGACTCCTTAGTGGCTTACCTTTCCTTCCTCCTTCTTGGACTTCTTTTGGTTCTTGTTGTTTCTGTTATCCTTTTGGCTTTCTTAGTCCTCAGAAGGACTCCTTAGTGGCTTACCTTTCCTTCCTCCTTCTTGGACTTCTTTTGGTTCTTGTTGTTTCTGTTATCCTTTTGGGTTTCTTAGTCCTCAGAAGGACTCCTTAGTGGCTTACCTTTCCTTCCTCCTTCTTGGACTTCTTTTGGTTCTTGTTGTTTCTGTTATCCTTTTGGCTTTCTTAGTCCTCAGAAGGACTCCTTAGTGGCTTACCTTTCCTTCCTCCTTCTTGGACTTCTTTTGGTTCTTGTTGTTTCTGTTATCCTTTTGGCTTTCTTAGTCCTCAGAAGGACTCCTTAGTGGCTTACCTTTCCTTCCTCCTTCTTGGACTTCTTTTGGTTCTTGTTGTTTCTGTTATCTTCTTGACTTTCTTAGCCCTCATTTGGGCTCTCCATCGGGCTGCTTTCTTCTTTTCCTTCTCTGGTTTTCCTTTAGGCTAGCTTCGGAGTAGAGGTGGAGAGACAGTAAGAAGAGATAGATTTCCCCACTTTGGGAGGGGGGGGGGGCGGTGGGACCTGCTTTCAATTTTATGGGATTCCTGCCCTGCGGTAGGGGAGGTAAGTATAGGTTGGTGTCACGGGCGAGAAATTGTCCTAGTTGTATACCTGCTCATGGGGCTGGCTGGGGAAGTGGATTGGGGATGGGTACCAGAAGTAGGTTGGATAGAGCGAAGCTGTGGAGGTATAGAAAGCTTTTGATGGTGGTTCCTGATCCACATTGGGCTGCCAGGTGGCCCTGTTTGTTGGTTAGATGGTAACTGAGACGGGGTTGTTATTAGTTCGGTGATACAAAGACAATAAATAAATAAATAAACAAATAATAAATAAATTTCGACACAAAGACAATGGATATAAAATAATAAATACAAAACAACAGCCCTCTGGTGCAAGTTGGAACTAAATTCAAAACTGATAAAGTGTGCAGTATCCATGCCAGCACCACGGCTGATCCGCATCTGGTGATCCTATCTACTGGTGTAATCATGCTGAGTATGATGTTTGTGTTTGCTGTTAAACTGGCTTTCTGTTCGTATAGCCTTTATGGCTGAGAGTTAGTCTGTAAGAATGGTCATCCGTCTGTCTTCAGCCGGCCGGCGTCCAATTCCATTAATGTTTGTTGTACTGCCTGTAGTTCTGCAGTGAGAATACTAGTGTAGTCTGTGATTCTGATTAGCCTAAGTTCAAGTCCGCTCTGTAGATGCCCAACCCTACATGACCATCCTCAGTCTCCGACCCATCATTAAAGTTAGGGAACGCGACCAGTTTCACTATATTATACATAAAATAAACACTCTGTGTGGTTATTATTTACTTTTATTATTGTTACTATTATTATTACCAAATAAATATCGTAATTATCTTTACTAGATATCTTGCTCGCCTCTCGTGTCAAGGGTCCAGGTTTCAAATCCGGGCTGTGCAGGCATGTTGGAAATTGGGATTTTTCCCATATTTTCCTGTCCCTGATCCTATTGGGGGGTAGGATAGAGTACCTAGTCTTCTCGGATAAGGACGAAAAAATTCGGAGGGCCCGTGTGCACGTTGCCCACGTTAAAGATACTTTGGCAGTTGGAAATCGTAAAGAGCAGGCCGAACAGGCCGCTGCCCTTGGAAAATTGAAATTAAAATTAATAGATTAAAATTTATCCCTATCACCCCCTATATCACCAACGAAAATTTATAATTCATTATTAAATAAATATTATATAATATACAGTCAAATAATATTATAATACTTTAGAATACAAGTTGTGAGTTGTGAACTGTTGTGAGGTGTGAACTGCGCATAACAGGCTGCGTTACAATTTGCTCTGAGATAGAGATAGTGAGAGAAAGAGCGTGAGAGAAAGAAAGAGAGAGTGAGAGAGATGCACATCGAGAGAACAAGACTTTCTGTAAAGCGCCTAGAGCAAACTCGTTTGGATTAGGCGCTATATAAATGATCTTCATCATTACTAACCCCAATCTTTCGCACTATCCAGTGAAAATAGACACCCCGAGAGTTAAAAGAATTTTTATCGTCGCTGATACTTCAAAAAAAAAAACGACAACACACCAACATTTTTAAGGGAAATAACTTTGTCATAAAAAAAACGATCATTATGCAATGGTAGTTGCCTCCTATTATCTTAAATTTGAACCTTTTCCGAATGCTGTTATTTTTACCCCCGATCCGTACATCCTTGGTAATTTTGTAGACATAGTGCTGTATAAAGCAAAGTACACGTTTTAGCTGATCTGTATGTCCTGGGTAGTTTCGTAGACATTACATTACTTACAGTCTCGCCATCCATCGTTACTAATCACGATGGAGGCATTTAGGATGGCTTTTTCCTTTTATGGGGTTACACATCCGTGTTCAGTTAACCCTAGTAATATTCAGAGATTGATTTTTGTTTGTGTTCATTATACTTTTTTTTAAAAATTATATCAAAACTAGGTTTTAATCCTATGACCGACCATACCAGAAAAAGGGCGTGTCAGTCATCGTTAGGCTAACTATCACTATTCTGTTACCGGTGTTTACTACAACAATTCGCATCTTTTGGCCAAACCGGAACTAAGTATTAATAGACTGTTTCATTAAATACGTAGCCTATATAAACTTTTATGTAATCCTAAAACCTATTTTCTTAAAAAAAATATAAAAATATATGAATTAGATCAAACCAAACGATGAATTCATTACCGTAGTTGATCTCTTCCCTCCCAGAGTAAGCTTTTCATACGTTTGGGAAACCAGTCCCACCCCAACCCCAACCCCAACCCTGGGACCTTCTTCCCCCGCCGAACATGCTTGCTTTCTGGAAGGCTCCATACGAAAATTCCGGAAATTAATCATTTTATATGAAATATATCAGCTGATGCATAATACGCTGTTCCATTCTATTTATACGTAAAAATGTCCATTAAATTAATATGGAGTGCTCCATTTTCTGGCATACTTTCTCATTAGTCAAAATAAATAAGTTTTCGAGATCAATTATTATTTAGAACTCTCCATTTCATTTTACTTTTCTATATCAGTTAGGTTTTTATTTTTTCGCGTTAAGCATGTTTCAGAAATGTGGAATGCAGCAATTTATGATTGGGCTCAAAAGAATTTTTGAGTGTTTTTTTTTTAAATTGTTCTCAGATAAAGCATACAAACATAATTCTTGATCAGCCCTGGTAGTTCAAAGATTTTCAGACTGTAGTTTCTACAGAATCTGTTGAGATGGTTTTCTGACTGAACAGTGACGGCACCTTCAGAATACAATTTTTGGTAGTTTTCTGGTTTACTGAACAGGGAGGAATGAGATATGAGGAAGAAATGACACTTGAGGTGGATGAACATCATGATGAAAAGGGCCTTTTGCGATAGTGATGAAGACCAAGGAGGAGGACTGTAGCATCTGCTATCTACCCCTTGCCCTTCCCCGTTTTACTCGTCATACTGGTGACTGAGCGTGACGTGTTCATTTCTTTTTTCCTCTTATTGTTGACCTTCGCCAAACTGAACTCCGTGACCTTACCCTCCCTTTCTTGTGAGTAGTTTTTTCTCTCGCTCGGTTGTTTTTTTGGGTGATTTAACCCTTTTCGTAAATATTAGTATATTCCTGAACATTCGATAATGTCGTAGAGCTAGATGTTTACGCCAGATTTGGCCTTGAGTGATGTAACCTGGTGACGTATTGGTACGTGATTGGTGTCAAGATTTAATTGGCCTAAGATTAATATTCCCCTATTGAATAAACCCAATTAGTGTATTGTATTGGCATAATTTTGACGTCAGAAGAGTGTAAAGATGGAGTGACAGGATAGCGGAGATAAACAGAGTAAATAGGATATCGCTGATATTTTTATTAATAGACGAGAACAAGTCAGCAAGAATATATACTAAGGGAGATGGTGGATACTTAGATAAAAGCCACTAGGGCATTAATAAAAGATTAACACCCTGTTTTAGACTTGGGATTATATTTTTCTACGTCACTTGACAGTTAAATTGACAGCCAATGGATGGCCGGCGTATTAATAGCGCCTTGAAAGCAGCTGTTCGTCTGGTGGGGACTTCAGTCCAAGCAGAAAACTTCATTGTGTAGGACTCGGCGTGATTCCGCCTGAGCGAATTTACTAAAGAGATGCCTAGATGTAGATCTAGATTGAGAATCTATGGCTATTGATGTTTGCACAATGTGTTGTGTGCTTGTAAATGAATTATTCTCGGCCAATCTGGTTGAGAACGCAATGGTGAGTCTCGTCCCCAAGTAATTGTTGATGAATCAAGCACATGTAGGCTAACTACTAATCCAAGATTATGCGTGCGTGATTATCCTCGAAGAGGAGAGAAGATGTTCCACCAAGAATGAGTGTGCGAGGAATTGAAGATGAATGGTTAAACTTCAGCTAGAGCTACAACTACAATTAGTGTATAAGATATAATTGTGATTTGAATTGTCTGGGTGAGTCTGGGAATTGCCAGCTCATCCTAGGGTTATACATCTAACTGTGCCGACGTCTCCTTGGCGAGCTAAGCCAGCTATGATAAATTGGAGATAGTCTGATGTCTCCAAAGACTATGTCAAGTGTAATACAGTAAACAGTCCAGATTTTGCAAATAGATCTAGTAGAGTAATAGAATTTACTAGGAACCATTATTATTACTTTAGTGGGGGATTTATGAGAATGAAAGGAATTGATTTAGATCTAGTTAGATAGTTATCTAGAATGAAAAGTTAACTGATATTATGGGAAACCTAGATCTAGACTTATAATGAAGTACTATTGATTTTGGATTTTATGATGTTGATTCTCATCCTTACTACATGTATAGATCTAGTTGAAATTGTTAGGGAACTAGCGTAATTAAAGTGTGGCCCTGCAGGCCTGATTACATGTCATGATATGTACATCAAAGGGTTTAAGTATATCGATACTAATAGATATGATGATTACTTTGTACGATTCCGATTATTGCACACTGCTGAGATAGCAGTCAGGCAGTTAATAAATGTTGAGCAACATGGCCGAACGAGTCTGTTGATTGTTGTGTTATCCTGTGTTCAAACAACCCTACCCACAGTCGAAATAGTGGTTCCAGAACATGGTGTCAGAAGATTTCAAACGGGTAATACAGTGTGAAAGCAACTCTAGACTCTAGCAAGTCAAGATTGATCTAGAAATCTAGACAATAAGAATCTAGATAGATCTAGAAATACAACAGACCACGAGGATCTTGACTGAAAAAAAAAAAAAAACAGTCAAGGCCTAGACTCTAGATCTAGTTACAGAGACAGAGAGTAGAAAAAAAAACAAAAACAGTCAAGGCCTAGACTCTAGATCTAGTTACAGAGACAGAGAGTAGAAAAAAAAACAAAACAGTCAAGGCCTAGACTCTAGATCTAGTTACAGAGACAGGGAGTAGAAAAAAAAAACAAAACAGTCAAGGCCTAGACTCTAGATCTAGTTACAGAGACAGAGAGTAGAAAAAAAAAACAACAACAGCCAAGGCCTAGACTCTAGATCTAGTTACAGAGACAGAGTAGAAAAAAAAAAAAAAACAATCAAGGCCTAGATCTAGTTACAGAGCCATGTCAGAAGTTTTTCTTCCTCCTCCACCCGTATCTTTTGAGGGAAATGCAGGGGAAAATTTCAGAAAATGGAAACAGAAATACAACCTATACATGATGGCTACTGAGAGAGACAGAAAGTCGAAAGAACAGCAGTCGGCAACTCTTCTTCACTTGATCGGTGACGCAGGTCTAGAGGTGTTCAACACGTTTCACCTGTCCGTAGAAGACAGCAAAAACCCAGATATAATTCTGCAGACATTTCAAGAGTACTGTGAGCCAAGACGAAACGTAGTCTACGAAAGATATATTGTATATTCTTCAATAGGTCACAGCAACCAGGGGAGAAGGTGGATGCCTTTGTCACTGACCTTAAGAAGCTCAGCGTTAGCTGTGAGTTTGGAGAGCTATCCAACAGCCTTGTGAGAGACCGAGTGGTATGCGGAATACAATCTCAACAGCTGAAACAAAGAATGCTGAGAGATAATACTCTCACCTTGGAGAAAGCAATCAGTCTGGCCCATGCCGAGGAGCAGACGGTTGTTCAACTGCAAACCATGGACCAAGGCACCAAACCTATTGACGCAGTCAAAAAAAAATAGGCCATGGGGCGACAAACTAAAAACAACATCCAAGCCTCCAGTCAACAAACCAGACAAGAAATGGGCCCCAAACCACAGCAGAAAGACATGTCGCCAGTGTGGAACGAGTCATCCACCAAAATCCTGTCCGGCGTACGGAAAAAAATGTAACAAATGTGGAAATGTGAACCACTTCGCCAAATGTTGTTACAGTAGAAATACAAAGCCAAGACATGTTCACACCCTAAAAGAAGATGATCCTCAAGAAACATTCTGGCTTGGGACACTCAAAACAACGAAGTACTCCACAGACAAGAACCCAGATGCATGGTTTGAAAATGTAGAAATAAATGGACACCAAGTATCTATGAAGGTTGATACTGGAGCGGAGGTCAATGTCATACCGTTGAAAACATGGAATGAGATCAAAGGTGGTCCTCTATAAAATACCAAAGTCAAGCTGAAGGCCTTTGGAAACACAGATATTCCTATTGAAGGTGTTGCGGAAACAAAAATGACAGTTGGCTGCAACAGCATAAGTGACAAAGTCTATATCACCACCGGGGACAGCTATGCAGTTCTGGGCCTCAAGGCAACTATGTCACTGAAACTGATTTCACCACCAGACAAGTGTTGTGAAACAGTGAGCGTCTAGAAAAGTACCATCACCAAAGAAACACTCATAAGTGAAAACAGTGATGTATTCGAAGGATTGGGATCCTATGAAAAGACATATCACATCACTCTGCGAAACGATGCAGTTCCCGTAATTCACCATCCAAGACGAGTACCACCTGCACTGCACCAGCAGTTGAAGGCAAAGCTTGACGACATGGTAGCGTCAGGAATCATTTGTCCAGTAGAAGAACCTACTGACTGGGTAAATAGCCTTGTTATCGCCCAGAAAGGAGACGGAAGCCTAAGATTGTGCCTAGATCCCAAGGAGCTGAATGAGTACATTCTAAGAGAACAGTTTGAAATACCGACATTTGAACAGATCTCAGTAAGTCTAGGAGGAAAGAAGTTTTTCAGTATCCTCGATCAAAAGGACTCGTACTGGCAGATAAAACTGGACCAAAAGAGCTCATACTTGACTACATTTAACACACCATTTGGGAGGTTCAGATTCCAACGTTGTCCATTCGGTATCAGCAGTGCATCAGAGATACTACAGCAGAGAACTCATGAAACGTTTTGGGACATCAATGGTGTTTTTTGTCTTTCAGACGATACTCTGATTGCAGCGTCCACTGAAGAGGAGCATGACAACATTCTCAAACAAGTGATCCAGAGAGCTAGAGAAAAAGGTGTAAAGTTCAACCCCAAGAAAGTACAACTTAAGAAGACACAAGTGAAGTACATGGGTCGCCTGATATCAGCAAAGGGAATTCAACCAGATCCTGAGAAAATCCAGGCAATTCAAGACATGCCAACGCCAACCAACGTCAAAGAAGTTCAAAGGTTGCTTGGGATGACCAATTTTCTTGCACCATTTATCCCAAACATGTTTCACTTAACAAGTCCTCTCAGAAACCTGATTAAAAAAAATGCTCAATGGCCGTGGGGACACGAACAAGACAAAGCCTTAAAGATGATCAAAGAGACATTATGCCGAGATCCAGTTCTCAAGCTGTATGACGCGAAGAAGAAAACCACAATCCAATGTGATGCCTCATCAGAAGGTCTGGGAGCAGGTCTTTTGCAAGACAACCAGCCCATCGCATTTGCATCGAGGTCACTCACGGAAACTGAAAAGAACTATGCGCAGATAGAGAAGGAAATGCTTGCTATAGTTTTTGCTGCGGAGCGTTTCCACCAGTACATCTATGGACAGCAAGTAGAAGTCATCAGTTGCAGGTGATTGTTAAAAAGCCACTACACAAGGCTTCTTCACGACTACAACTCATGATGCTGAAATTACTACGGTACAACCTTGAGGTCAAATACCAACCTGGTTCACAAATGTTTGTCGCAGACACACTGAGCAGAGCTTTCCCTGTTACGGCACATGAAAGCAGCAAGGCAGAAGAAAGTGCAGAGCAGACACTAAGAGTATTAAGTGCAACCGCATCAGCGGCATCTGGTGACGTGATTGATAGAGTCAGACAAGAAACGAGTCAAGACGAAACTCTGTCCAAGATATTGAAGTATGTGCAGACAGACAGATGGTTACCTTCTCAGAAGAATGACAGTGCAGCGATGAAAAAATACAAAAGTCTGCAACATGGAATTCATGAGGAGAATGGTGTGCTGTTTTATGAACAGAGACATATTATTCCGTTCTCAATGAGGGGTGAGGTACTGGAAAAGCTTCACTCAGGACATTTTGGCCTAGAAAAGACAAAGACAAGAGCTCGTCAAAGCATTTTCTGGCCAAACCTTTCTCAAGACATTGAAGGTTACATCAAGAAGTGTCAGACATGTGCCCAGCATCGCTGCAACAACATCAAAGAGCCACTGATACCACACCCAGTACCTGAGGCTCCGTGGAAGAAACTGGGAACAGACATTTTCCACTATGGAGGGAAAGACTATTTAATTGTGGTCGACTACTTCTCAAAGTACCCAGAAATCACACAGCTGGACGGAAAAACGGCATTTTCTGTCATCAGAGGGCTCAAGCAAATATTTGCCAGGCATGGAGTCCCTGAGATACTGATAGCTGACAACAATCCCCTTGGTAGTCTGGAAATGACCAAGTTCGCCGAGTCGTGGAACTTTAAAATAGTCACCTCAAGCCCAAGATATCCCAAGTCCAATGGACAGGCAGAAAGATTTGTGAAGATTATGAAAGATATCTTGAAGAAGGCAACAGATCCAAACGCAGCACTGCTCCTGTACAGAAACACGCCAATCACTGGCATGGAATACTCTCCTGCACAAATGTTGATGGGATGATCATTGAACGATCTGGCCCCATCAGGAAAAAAGACAGAAAATAGTCACAAGTACAAGAAGATCCGAAGACAACTCCAACATAATCAAGTCAAAGCCAAGATACAGTATGATCGAACTCAAAGTGAGCTGAACCAGAATCTGGTACAGCTTGGTTACAGAAGCCCTGGCTGAAGTAGATCACTCTCTGTTCATGCAGAAAAAAAAATCTATCGTTGAAAGGAAGGATGAAAAATCGACATATCTTGTAATCTGGCCATGGTGAAGCCATGGTGATGACTAATATCAATAATTAATACTCCTTGTCATGGGTCGCTTTGACAGGCTGATGAATGTCTGGGTGTCAATGATTTTTCTGCATTTAATATGTTAGTCAACTTGGCGGAAGGTGGGTCAGTTGTATTCGTTGGTTGGAAGAATAGGTATCCCAGTATGCATAGGCGTGAGTCTGTGAGTGAGGGAATTGGCTGAAGGAGTGTGAGTACTTAGTGTGTAGGTAGAGTGTATAGGTGAGGAGCTGAGTAAATACATGAGTGTGTGAGAGAGACAGACAGACAGAAAGAGAGAGAGAGAGAGAGAGAGAGGAGTGAGAGGAGAGGAAGAGAGAAACAGGGAAAAGATATAGATAGATAGATAGATAGATAGATAGATAGATAGATAGATAGATAGATAGATAGATAGATAGATAGATAGATAGATAGATAGATAGATAGATAGATAGATAGATGGATAGATAGATAGATAGATAGACAGACAGATAGATAGATAGATAGATAGATAGATAGATAGATAGATAGATAGATAGATAGATAGATAGATAGATAGATAGATAGATAGATAGATAGATAGATAGACAGACAGATAGACAGACTGACATACAGACAGACAGAAGACAGACAGACAGACAGTTAGATAGATAGATAGATAGATATATAGATAGATAGATAGATAGATAGATAGATAGATAGATAGATAGATAGACAGATAGATAGATAGGAGGGGGAGGAGAGACACAGAGAGAAAGAGAGGGAGAGAGACAGTTTTAATAGTGCCAAAAAACAACACCAACAACAAACAAAATAAACCGTGGGTAGGGGGTACGGGGGTGCGAGTAACGTTTTGCACATTGTTTGAATGCTGATAAGCTAAGCAATTAAATAAATGAGTACAGCGTGAGAATTATGGCAATTCAATATCTAAAACAGATTGATCTAATAGCTGATAGAACAAATGAATGAAAGCATGATGAAAGAATGAATGAATGAATGACAAAATGGACAAGTTGGAATGTCAATAAATGGACGAAGTAATAAATGATTCAGACGTGCATGGGCAAACTGAGGAATGAACAAATTAATCAGTCAGTGAATCACTCCCTCATGAAATGAAAATTGATCAAATGAATTATAATATATTATAATCATGACGGCTATTTCATTCATTTTAATTTTTTGTCACACATTCTTAAGTATTATATTACAAATTAAATGTCTCTTAAAAAGACAACATAGCAAAAAATATCTGCCTGTCTGTCTGTCTATCTGTCTGTCTGTCTGTCTGTCTGCGGGAGAACCCGAATGGATGAATATCCCTAGGTATGAAAACTATTGCGTGGTCAAAATATGTAATCTCGGGTTTTTGAAACCATTCATATCATAATACCAACAATTGGGCAAATTGTTGTTTTGTTATCTCAAGCACACAAAAGGACACGGGTGTAAATCGTCATTGCGGCAACGTAAAGTCGTATCACATTTTTCACTGTTTTTGGCACAGAGTAAGACTGTTTTAATATGGTGATATGCTCGTGATAAATACTTTTTTGGCGCCAATTGTTTAAAGCATGATTATGGGGACGGACTGGCGCATTTTTAATTTTTGGAAGTGACGTCAAAACCACAGTAAACAAGTTCAAGTTCAAGTTTAGTTTATTATAGGCCTGGCGGCCAATTCAAAAACACACAAGAATCATGTGAACAATCTTAGAAAACATTAAACAAACAAACAAACAGACAAAATGCATGATCGTTCACTCTCTCCGCTCCCTGCAGCATTTATACACTTACTTATTATAGTATACAATCAAATACAGCTTGTAATTGCCAGCAACAGTCATCATTTTCATCCCCCCCCCCCCCCCCCCCACATAAGCGATCTTTCCTCACCTTTATCTGTTGTAAATTTACTACAATTGAAAATATCACTATAATTTATTCTTTCACTAGAAGGTGAATTTAGTTTTCAGACTTCGCCAGGAGAAGTCACAAAGCGACATTATTGTATTCGTTTAGAACTTTATGGCAAAACAGTGCAAACGAATGTAGTTCTCTATCGTGCATCGACGACAGAAAATGTATAAGCTTAAACATGCTTGGTCTAACAAGTAGCCAAGACGGTAAAAACTGTTTCCTTATATCTTTGAATTTTTTGCAAGTTAGTAACACGTGAAATTCGTCCTCCAATTCATTACAGGTCTCACATAATCTCATAACATACTCCAGTTTAGGCCTCTGCCACCTTCCCCTCTCCACCATAAAGTTGTGAGAGCCCAATCTTATCTTTGCTATGGCTATCCTTAAATGCTTCTGCTTTACTTCATGTTAGTAATTTTCTGAGTAAAATTCAACAGCTAAATGTCTATATAGCCGATTCTCACTTAAATGTTCTATGTCACTTCGACATGTTTGTTGAAAATTGTCACGTAGACGTTGTTCAAATTCAGATAAAAACAACGAAGTTTGATCAACCTTTTGACTTTCCCAGATTTCTCCAGTATTTTCTTTGACAGTGAAGCCCAGTTAATTGTACTTGTGTAGTTTTCAGTGGCTGATAATAATCTGCTATAAACTTTTTTAACGGTACTATTGTCGTCTAAGCCTAATATTTTAACCCAGAATTTCATTAGTCTAACCTGACGGTCAATTTTTAGAGGATAAACTCCCAATTCAAAATATATAAAAGCATTTGGGGTTGTTTTTCTTACACCTAGAATAGACTTCAGAAATGTGAGGTGGACTCGCTCAATGGACCAAGCTTCAGCAAAACCCCAGATTTCACAAGCATATAAAAGTATAGGCTTTATTAATGTATTGAATAGTCGTAGCTGTAACGAAGGACTCAGCTTTGGATTTTTATGCAAATAAGCCTTCAAACCAAATAAAGCTCTCTGTGCTTGATCCACTAGCGCCTGAATACCTTTAGAAAATTTACCTGTACTACTAAATATATATCCAAGATACTTGAATGAACTAACGGTTTCCAGAGTTATATCATTGTACATCCATCTATCCCGCACGCCAGACTTCCCTCCCTTGCTGAAAACCACACACTTTGTCTTACCAGTATTCACAGTCAAACCCCACCCATTACAATATCCATTCAGAGCATTCAAACCTTGTTGTAGTCCTTGCCTACTATCGCTAAATAAAACCATGTCATCTGCGAACATCAGTATCATTATCAAACATTATTCTATATGTACACCCTTGACATCTTTTGCAGACAACCAATCATGCAAGTCATTAATAAACATCGAGAATAAAAATGGCGACAAAGATTCACCCTGAAATAGTCCTACATTTGACGAAAAGAAACAGGTATCAGTTGCTTCACTCACACTGCTGGCATCCCTCACACATAACCTGATCTTACTGTACATGTTTTTCAATAAATTAGTCATTTGTTTAGTTACTCCCCTTTGCTCCAGTTTAAACCATGGTGCTCTTCTATTTATGCTGACGAACGCCCGTTCAAAGTCAACAAAAGCACAATACAAACTTTTTGACTTCTCTTGAAATAATTCTATCAAACTATGCAATATAAACATACAGTCTGTTGTGCCCTTGTTATTACGGAAGCCAAACTGGTTATCACAGAAAACATTATTACATTCTGCCCAGTGTGTGAGACGATTATTTAGAATATTAGTGAAAAGTTTACCCAGGCAGCTCAAAAGAGTTATTCCTCGATAATTCTTGGAGTCATCTTTGTGACCACCTTTATAAATTGGAACGATTTCCCCGACTGCCCACGATTTCGGAAAACAACCTAATTTTAAAATAGCATTAAACAAAAGTCGAAGCTGCTCCCAGCTGTCGATCAGCAAATAACCGATCATCTAGCACTAGTAGCAGTGAAATGGTCAGCTTCCACCACTTTTCTAATGATAAAAAAAAATTGGAAAAGTGTGGGAACAAAACGACAACCGAAAAAAAAAAAGGGGGGGAGGGGGGGGGGCAGGAGACCGCTGTTCGCAGAAAGCAGTGGTTTAGTGTGGGGTGCACTTCCAGCCAGACCAGTTAAGATCCTTTATCTGTCACACAGCATAGAATCAGATCAGATGCGGTGCCACTCACCTTAAGACATCAAACAAAACAAAGCACAGACAGAGAAACTCCACCTCCAACTATGAAAAGAGGCGTTATTGTGAAAGAAAATAAGAGGTGAGTCTATGGCACACATGTTAGTCACTAGACAGTCTAGAGACGTCATCTTAGATAATTTGATTGTTCAGTACAACTTCTAAGCCAAGACCAGACCTAGATGTAGACTACGTTACTGTTATTAATATTATACAATCTTATGGTAAGTGGTAATCTCTTTCCTCACCAAACATGCCATGGAGTTGGAGGGCTTGCCGTTTGGTATAACAAAATTGGAGAATACGTCTCACACTAATATACAGACCACGACAATAGTGTCAAACAGTTCATGATGACCAGGCCTGACATAAAGCACTGGTTTGGCGGATGGCATGTTGCCAAAAGTAAATAATTATAATTTTAAAATAAGAACAAAGCCCAAGTGTATAGAGATTAACGGGCATTCAGCAGGGGCTTAAAATTAAATGTTTTGATGCTGTTGATCAAGAAGAGGCCATGCGCGGGATGCAGCAAAAAGATAACATTTATTACGGACATGAAAAAAAAAGTGAAAGTTGTAGTTTATAAATAAGATTTAACACAATATCTTTTGCATACTGGGAATAAACTTAGCTGAAATGCAATAAGCATATGAGATGCTATTGATAGCACACTTCTTATTACTATTGAGGGTAATAGAAGACAAAGCAACGATGATAATCTCTGTTATTACATTGGGTAAGATATATGCCAGATACACATAACGTGTGTGTGTAATTGATTTACTTTTTTATATTAATTTTCAAACCAAGCAGGTATTCGGAACACAATAGAAGTCCTCTCTAATAACAAAAAGGATCCCAGAATGGTGAGATTGTGGGCATGAATCATCTCCAAACATCTGTACTGTGTTGCAAGCTGCAGTGAAGGAGACGGAGCTAGTCCTTGGAGAACAGCAGTCTATATTATGGTTTGAAGATGTTTGTGATCATCCCACTTGAAGGGGAGAGTACCTTGCCCATGAAATAAAATTTCATTTAAAAAAAGAAACAGTGGAATTTTATGCTATCTAAATGTAAAAGAATTGTTGTGTATTATTGTCCTTATTGGTTATGGAAGCAGTTGTGGCCTAATAATTAGAAAACACAGTGAATAACATATATTGGAAATTTGGCCAAGTGAATATTTTGTGTGAGGTCAGTCTTCCACGCAGTATGTGCATATCTAACGTCCTGCAATAAAAGGTCTTGTAAATCTTTAACCAAAGAAGTTTCTAGAAAAGCCAAGTTATCAGTTTTAATCTGCTGCAAAGATTCACTATTAGCTACGTATTTTCATGTTTTTATAATTATAAGTTTGCTAAACTAAATAAGAGACCATAAAGTGAACCAAATGCTAAAAAGTCATTTTGGCGACAATCCCTATACAGGTCGTTTGTCGCAAGAGTTGCGAAAAGCCATACTCTGAGAAAAAAGAGTTCAAAGACTTTGGTGTAATTTTGTTCATGCTGATGAATGAATTTCTTCATTGTCATCATTCTGTCCCATGTCAGCCGAGTTTTATTCTGAGACTAGAAGCGAAATGCAATATTGATCAAATCCGAGACGCTGGGCAATAAATTCGAGGCGCTATTCTAAGTTTGTGAGTTTCAGGAATTCTTGCCACTTTTCCAGAATTTCCATGTACTCCTGGCAGCATTCATTTTCAGACTGAGTAGCCATCGCTGTTCAATTTCAGTAGTTAGAAGAAAATAGATTGTTTCCAATAAATAAATAATAGAGTTAATAAATAATCAGTATTGTGTAATTCCTCTATTATTTAAAAGAATTTGAAATATTTCTGCATAAATTCAATTTCATGTTGTCTTACGCACGACTGACAATGATTTTTTTAAAAACAGTATCTATTGTTCTAAAAAAAACCTTTCACGTAGCGTACTATTTTCTTAGGTCCTCTTCTCCGATAACGTCCCAACTAGCAATCCTACAGAACTCCGATGTGTAAGACTGACATCAAATTTCCACATAATAATGACATCGTTCCTACGCAGATATGCAGGTTGCGACATAGCATCCACACCAGTCTGATGTCCTTAAAATTAAATGTTTTGATGCTGTTGATCAAGAAGAGGCCATGCGCGGGATGCAGCATGGATCCTAGGATCATCCTAGAAATCCTATGGAAATCCTCTACAAGTCTACGTCGGATTGACTCAGGAATGCTCACTGGGGTAGACCATAGGCAGAATGCTCATATCCACCATCTTGTCTGTCCGGACCCACGCTTCACCATGGCTATGGTGGCACTGGTTTTGATTCGTTAGCTGATATGCACTGTGAGCACTCAAAGTGTCGCGAGCCAATCGGCGGCGAGTTTTAAAAAAGTTCACTACAGTAAACAATGACACGTGTGTATACGCACATGGGAGACGTTCGGTCAATTCTTTCACTTCCCTTCCCTTGTTTACACGGATGGTAGGGAATTTGACCAGCTTGGATCCATCCTTTCCACTCCTGTCATAACAGTCAACTGCAATGTAACCAGCAGTCATTTTAACCGCCTTTTTTTTTTTATCTCGAAGTTACACTCGTCAGCCGATTCACCGGCCATGTTGTTTGGCGGAAGAACAACAACAAAAAAAAACACTCTGTGACGTCATGCGCATTCTACCTATACAAACTAGATGTACTTCAGTCGGTGCTTCTTATTAAAACTAGAATTAAACGTCCTGTGTGACAGTTTATAATTTTACATCTTTCTCATGCAGCTAATGAAAGAAGCTATAGATCTAAAACTGTTGAAGGTACCAAAACGAAAGCTTCAGCTTCTGGTGAAAGTTTACTCTTCTCGGACTTTCCTATTGACAAGTCGAAAGACATTATTTTTTAACTGTAAAAACGCTGAAGTCACTATCTTAAACTAAGTCACTTTCTACAGTTCTAGGGAAACAGATCCAGATCTAATGAGAACGAGTTAATGCCAAGTAAATCTGGATTTACCGAGATAAGGCGTCATAATAATAGGAAGTTACTATGTTTTATGATGCTTATCAATACAATCATAAATTAGTGTGATTTCCTTTGATCATTTCTTGAAAATAATACATCTAGTCGACTCACCAGTCCATGTCCAGCCCCACATTAAATGGTTCAGTGTCATCTCCATTGCTTATATCTCAATCCCTGGTCTCAGACGTTTCAATATTCGCCGGTTCGAATTGGTTGGGTTTCACCTTTTTTCCGTTTTTTTTTTCAATCAGATCCATCAACAACGTTCAGTGTAAGCCCAGCTCAAGTCTAGCTTGGGGTCTTTACGTGGACAGTTACAGTGGGTATGACGTAGAGCACAAATTGTCGCGCCGAAGCACAAGTCACCGCGAAAACCCGGTAGTATTTGAAAGCTTTTTCATTGACAAAATAAACATTCAAAGTTAATGTCTACGTAGGAAATATCAGTCAAGGATGTGATAAACTAGGTGTCAGGGTGTGTTTTGAGTGAATGAATATGAGCAAGCATATTTTCTCGTTCACATGCCCTTTAAACGTTCGCTGCTACCAGCCATGCGGCGAAGTGTAACGAATGAAAACAATAACTGTGACGAAATTTGAATTTTTAAGAGAGCGTTGCCATGGAAAATCTTCTCAGAGAGAGAATACTCATCAACTTTTGAGAGGTGGGAGACTACAGCAAATATTTTTTCGGAAGTGAGAAAGAGAGATAGAGAGAGAGAGAGAAAGAAAGAGAGGAAGAGAGAGACAGAGAGAGAGAGAGAGGGGGAGAAACACACACACACACACACAGAGGGTGGAGGGGAGACTGGATTCTTGCGCATAACATTTGGAATGTAGATAACATAAAGTAAGATTCACTTATTTACCGATGAGGGAAGTTCACTTTCACAGAGTGTTTAAGATCTCATGCGTGTACACACATCTTACTCATCATTCATAAACACAGAATAGTTCAATAAAAGGCATATTACACGAAGTAACATGGCATCCAACCTTGGTAAAAATATTTGATATCTGGCTGCGCTGATGAATGAAAAGAAAAGTAATAGAAAAAAAACAACACGGTTGACTGATTGGTTGGTTTGCTTGATTGCTAAAACATCATCACAGTTCGATTCTGTGGCATTAGTTATTTGTCCATTGTCAGGATCAAATGTGGTCAAGGGGAAATAACTTAATTAATACAACCTAGAGTGGGATATGAAGATTAAATACGTTGGCCTCAGAGTAAAAGTAACTTTTGTGAAAAACCAAATTATCTATTAGAGTGGCCTTAAAGAATTGTCGTCTGCTATGTCAATTTTTAACTTTTAACAAATTAGCATATAGGAAGTTAACAACCAAGTACAGAAATCTTCGTATATTGATAATAATAATAAAAAAGTAAAAGTAAACATGTATATTGGTAGCTAGTAAAGAGTTAAATAAAAGCCGTTAAGGTTTAGAGGAAAGATTAGCGCCCCAGTTTTACTTTGAAGAGGGGATTAGATTTTCGCTTACGTCATTGAGCGTTAAAGGGCTAAGGGTTAGCGTAGCGATCCATGCAGTGCAAACCGTGCGGGCAGTACTTCTTATTCATTCCGAGCAGAGCATCCATCTGCGAAGGAGTCAGGGATGATTCTACTTGAGTGAATCTTTTAATATTTACAAGTACAACATGTCTAGATGTTGATCTATTCATTGAGATATCCATATGCCTGATTTGAGATCCACAATGCTTTTGTCCACTGTTCCCTGGCCTAGCGCCAGGGCAAATCGTGAGTAATTTGTCTGTTGATGACATCGACAATGAATGAGGCGAAGAGCATGACATTTATCCAGTAGGAGAGTCTTGATGAATATACCAGGAGTGATTGCCGGAGAATGCAAGATGCAAAATATATAACTGTGATTCCTAGAACTGCAACTAGTATTAATGTGTGAATTACATAACTGTGATTGAATTGTCTGGGTGAGGCTGGGAGTTGCCAGCCCATCCTAGAATTATATTTAACTGTGCCGACGTCACTTCGACGGGCGAGACCTAGACCTATAAATTTGGATCTAAATATCTGAGATGACCTTATGTCTCCAGAGACTACATTAGTATATTGATTGCCATATAGTAAGCAGACCAGATCTTAGAGATATAATTATTATTTAGATAATTAGCGAGAACAGAAGTTAAATGATTTCATAGGAAACCTAGAGCTAGACTTGTAATGAAGTATTATTGATTATGAAATTGATGCTGCTGATATTTATCCTTACTACATATTAGATCTCTAGTCGAAATTGTTAGTGAACTTAACGTAAATAAAATGTGGCCCTGCAGGCCTGTTTGTTGAATTTAATTCAGTTTGTTTCTTAGTAATTGGCATGGTCTGGAAGTTAAGGGTTAAATTTAATATTACTATTAGAAATATGCAGTCGAACAAACACATCAACACAACATTATAATACCATCTATAATAACAAGTGAATGGAATCATAACATCCATACTATAATTATGTCCATATAATTACACTCATAAAAAAACCAAAACAAAACAGAGAAGGATACAGAAGATAGTTTTGGCCCTCCACAATTCGCCCCAACAAAGACATTTATAACTAAATGTCTGCCACATTTTACTACGGTTCCATGTCGTGTTACTTTAAGTAATGGGCCCGTTTTTGACAAATGATATTTTTATGTAATGATACGTTAGATGTGTGTATCACGTATGTGCTCTTAAACTCCCTGTGTAAGTGAGTTTCCGCTCATGGGAAAATATAGTGATTCTTATCTAATCTTGAAATTAGCGAACGTATAGAATGTCTGCAGCATAAAGTCAAAGAATCGACGTCACACTGGCAGTAAATCCTTACAATAACAGTACAGCCTAAGAAAGGTGTCCTCTTCCACACAGTCTGATAACCCTTTATAGACACTAATTCTACTTATGAAACCCAAAGGTTTCGCTGATGTAAAGAAGAAAAACATAACGGAATACTCCACTGTGGCCTCAAATGCTGCATTACCAGGCTCTGTAGTGAACATCACTCTATAGGCTCCACTCTGAGCAATTTTTCCAGTGATAAGAGTCAAACTAGTTACGTTGGCTAAGCGAATTATTGCACATTTATCTCTTTGCACAGAGGTTATCATATTAATTGTATCCACCACAGGCTGAGCCATGGCTTCAAAAAGATAATCGTACTTCCCACTTCCAGCATATACGGGTATCCCGCCAGTGCACATACAAAAATGCGGGGGAATTTCTGCTTTTTCACAAGTCCTGTCCACAGGACTTTCCGAAAAAAGACTCAGAGATCTCTCTTCCACAAGTGACTTACCCCTTCTTCTTGCTTTCTCTTCGTAGTCAAAATTAGCGATAGATTTCAACGTGTGGTGAATGTCAAAATTCGTAGTTAATCTGTTTGCGTTGGTGAGTAAATTACGGTACAAGTGACTGTATTTCTCTCGAAACCAATGGGGAACAAACACCACTATATTAGCGGATCTCTCCTCGAGACTGCCCTCATATGTTGCCCTATACCGGCCCTTCATAGAACCATGGTCACTGTAAAATAAGAAAAACGTGTTGTTTAGAAGCTTTGTTTCGTAGATGTCCTTTAAAAAATTCGCGTAATGCTCATCCACGGCACTTGCTTTGTTCGGAAAATCATGTGTTGGTCGGTCGATCATAGCTATAGAGAAGAAACGACCAGTGGTATGGAGTGAATTCCAGGCAAATTCTTTAATGAGATTGAGCCACAAATTAACTTCGATTTGGTCCTCAAAACAATCGTTGTCAAAGGCGATTTTGCCTTTCATCAGAGCTTGTACCATTGGGTAGTTGAAGCTATCGGTTGGAGGTTTCGCAAAATCATCAAAATCCATTCGGTCCGACATGTATTGCGTCCTGTAACCTGCAACTTTGAAATCCTTCCAAATGAAAGGCAGAGGATCGAATCCTTGTGCATGCGTCCAGTCTGTCAGCTCCTCTTCGTATTTTCCTGTGGTTAACGCCAACATATTGGGAAAAGTGTTAGAACCGACTTTGTTGTATACATTCATTTCTATGGCTCCCATTTTTTCTAGTAAATATCGTCTTGTTTGTGGCATCGCCCGTCTGAACAGTTGTTTCGATACGGAATCCATACCGACCATAAGCACATTCATTTGCTTGTCTTTAAAGTTATGTTTTGCGGGAATCTCCGATTTCCGTATTTCATTTCTAGTGACGTAATGTTGCATGGCTGAAACGATTTGTTTGTTTTCGTCTCTGCATTTGATTTCCACGAAAGGCGGCTTTTCTTTCACAACAATGGCGTCAGAAAACGGCCCTTTCCACCGCCCTGTGATGTATTCGGAGGTTCGTTCGTAGGTCACCTCCCTGTACCAGCAACTGACTTTGGTTTGGCCTAGATGCCGTTGTTTCAGGGTCTGGTTGACTCGGACGTAAGTACCGTCATAGTAAGTAAACGTTGGCAATCCGTCTGGGCATTTTATTGTAGGATATTTATGATAAAACTTCATAGGCGCGGAACTGAAATGAAAGGAAAATGCAAATAGTTTTAGGTGGTTCAGAGTCTGAAAAGAATTATGATTGGACTATAGCTGGTTAAGGACATTTTTCATAGTAACATTATGTGTGAACATTTGACACCCAACCAGATCTATCTATCTATCTATCTATCTATCTATCTATCTATCTATCTATCTATCTATCTATCTATCTATCTATCTATCTATCTATCTATCTAATCTATCTAATCTATCTAATTTATCTATCTATCTATCTATCTATCTATCTATCTATCTATCTATCTATCTATCTATCTATCTATCTATCTATCTATCTATCTATTTATCTATCTATCTATCTATCTATCTATCTATCTATCTATCTATCTATCTATCTATCTATCTATCTATCTATCTATGTCTGTCTATCTATCTATCTATCTATCTATCTATCTATCTATCTATCTATCTATCTATCTATCTATCTATCTATCTATCTCTGTCTGTCTATCTATCTGTCTATCTATCTATCTATCTATCTATCTATCTATCTGTCTATCTATCTATCTATCTATCTATCTATCTATCTATCTGTCTATCTATCTATCTATCTATCTATCTATCTATCTATCTATCTATCTATCTATCTATCTATCTATCTATCTATCTATCTATCTATCTCTGTCTGTCTATCTATCTATCTATCTATCTATCTATCTCTGTCTGTCTATCTATCTGACTATCTATCTATCTCTGTCTGTCTATCTATCTATCTATCTATCTATCTCTGTCTGTCTATCTATCTGTCTATCTATCTATCTCTGTCTGTCTATCTATCTGTCTATCTATCTATCTCTGTCTGTCTATCTATCTATCTATCTATCTATATCTATCTATCTATCTATCTCTGTCTGTCTATCTATCTGTCTATCTATCTATCTCTGTCTGTCTATCTATCTGTCTATCTATCTATCTCTGTCTGTCTGTCTATCTATCTATCTATCTATCTATCTCTGTCTGTCTATCTATCTATCTATCTATCTATCTATCTCTGTCTGTCTATCTATCTATCTATCTATCTATCTATCTCTGTCTATCTATCTATCTATCTATCTATCTATCTCTGTCTGTCTATCTATCTATCTATCTATCTATCTCTGTCTGTCTATCTATCTATCTATCTATCTATCTCTGTCTGTCTATCTATCTATCTATCTATCTATCTATCTATCTATCTATCTATCTATCTATCTATCTATCTATCTATCTCTGTCTGTCGATCTATCTATCTATCTATCTATCTCTGTTTGTCTATCTGTCTATCTATCTATCTATCTATCTCTGTCTGTCTATCTATCTATCTATCTATCTCTGTCTATCTATCTATCTATCTATCTATCTCTGTCTGTCTATCTATCTATCTATCTATCTATCTATCTATCTATCTATCTATCTATCTCTGTCTGTCTATCTATCTATCTATCTATCTATCTATCTATCTATCTATCTCTGTCTATCTATCTATCTATCTATCTATCTATCTATCTATCTCTGTCTGTCTATCTATCTATCTATCTATCTCTGTCTGTCTATCTATCTATCTATCTATCTATCTATCTATCTATCTCTGTCTGTCTATCTATCTATCTATCTATCTATCTATCTATCTATCTATCTATCTATCTATCTATCTATCTATCTATCTATCTATCTCTGTCTGTCTATCTATCTATCTATCTATCTATCTCTGTCTGTCTATCTATCTATCTATCTATCTATCTCTGTCTGTCTATCTATCTATCTATCTATCTCTGTCTATCTATCTATCTATCTATCTATCTCTGTCTGTCTATCTATCTATCTATGTCTGTCTATCTATCTATCTCTGTCTGTCTATCTATCTATCTCTGTCTGTCTATCTATCTATCTCTGTCTGTCTATCTATCTATCTATCTCTGTCTGTCTATCTATCTATCTCTGTCTGTCTATCTATCTATCTCTGTCTGTCTATCTATCTATCTCTGTCTGTCTATCTATCTATCTCTGTCTGTCTATCTATCTATCTATTTGTCCGTCCATTCATTTATCCTCCCATCTATCCCGCCTGCCTGTCTTCCTGATTGCCTGCCTGTCTTCCTGATTGCCTGCCTGTCTTCCTGATTGCCTGCCTGTCTTCCTGATTGCCTGCCTGTCTTCCTGATTGCCTGCCTGTCTTTCTCTTATCCTCCAAATGCATACCTGAAAGGATCCAGATAGGGAAATTTGCAGGCAATCTCAGCTACACCATCTCTGGGTGACTCTTTGTCGTAGGACTCTTGCCAGGTCAGTGTTTTTGCATCTTGGTTGATCATAACCAGTGCAGTTGTTAAAATAAAGGCTACAAGCAATGCTAACCGAGGTTTGGTGATTGCTGGTAAGCTCCCAGACATCCTGAGGGAAGATACATAATAATAATAATAATCATATAATAATGGAGCTTGGGCCCAACTTTGCGACCGCAAAGGCCTTTTTACTACGCAAGGTAGAGAAATGAAACTTGGCACATGTATGTAAAATTTATTAAGCCTGTACGTATCGAGCTCATTTTTTCCCCGAAACTCTTTACTTTTCCCAGAAATTCAGTTATAATTATCAGTTATCAATTCATGATTGCGAATACGACGTGATAATGTACTTCCGTCAATTTCGTCATTTCCGCCTCTTACTGGAAAGGTACTCTCGAACTAGGCAGCCGCGCCAAGAAAACTTAGATCGGTAGTGTTATACAGATGAGGTGAGCGCCGTTCACTCATACCAAGAAAACCAAGAGTGTGCTTCAAGCTCGGAAAGAAATATTTTGATTATATTATAGATCTAGAGATCTAGATCTCGGAGTGTCGTTAGTGATGCCAAGAAAACTTTGGCAAAAGACTAGGCCTCTCATGCCTCGAACTAGAGCAAATGTTCAAAAAAAGGAAAATGATCGTCAGTGGCGGCAAGAAAATTTAGATCCAGAGGTAGGACAGGCAGTTCAAGCTGAAGAAATTTTAGATCTAAAAGTAGGACACCCAGTTCAAGCCACAGACTAATAAATCAACCAGACTGGAAACACAAGCTTCGGGCTGTGTCGTTTTTTACGGAAGTTAATGAAATGAACGTGGCCGCCGCTCGGGAAATTCCGATTCTAGTTCTATCTGCAGTGGAAATTTCTTTTTTATTTGTCAAGATTGGTTGTACATATATTAATAATGCATTAACTTGCCTATCCTTTCATTTTATTGTCTACAGCTGCCTTTTTAAAAAATTGTTATAAATGATGACCGTATGGACTTTTAGCGACCACTGCATTGTAGCTATGCTGAAGCGTCGGCCGCCACCGTAAACCTAATGTGGCGGATGGTTCATGACCTTTCGCTGTTTTGTGACGTCACACAAAGGGATCATCCAGTCTGGGTATTTTATTAGTCTGTGGTTCAAGCTGAAGAAAATTTAGATCTAGAGGTAGGACAGGCAGTTTAAGCTGAAGAAGAGGCACCTGAAATAAGAAATGTTGAAATACTCGCTGAAAGAGAAGCAGCCCAGACCCGCCAAAGACAGGCATTGCGTGCGGCCGATGAGGCTACAGTGCCTGCTCGGAAAATTAGATTGCCCACTGGCTATGGGAGAACTGCTGCAAATTTTGATGAAAAATCATGGCAAGGAATAAAGCAAATCTGAGGCACACTAAGTGTTACGTGTCAACACTGCCAAGCTCTTCGGTGGCCTTCAGAGCGTGTAGCATTTTTTATTGCGGTAATGGGAAAGTTGTTGTTCCTCTACCTCCAGCACCACCTCCAGCTATGTTGCAATATTTCAATTTTAACTCTCCATTCCTTCCAATGAGCAGATCTTACAACAATGCTTTGGCACTTGCGTCCATTGGATGTCATGAAATAAGACAAGATGGTTTTAGTCCAACATTTACGATTCAAGGTAAACTGTGTCACAGGATAGGCTCACTTCTTCCAGCACCAGGAGATGTACCAAAATTTGCTAAACTTTTCTTTGTTGATACTGACCAGCAGGTTGATGCAAGACTCCACCATGCAGACAAACTAAACAGATACATTCTGCAATCGCTTCAGTCTGAACTCTTGAAAATCAACACGTATGTTCAGTCCTTCAAGTCAGCTTTGGAATTAGTCCGCACTAATCCTGACATGGAGATCATTCTGCATGCAGAAAAAAAGACGCAGGTAAACCGGCACCCACGCACATTAAATTTACCCTCAACTACTGAAGTAGCTGCCCTGATACCTGGAGACCATATGGGCAATTTGGATATTATTGTCCATTGCAGAGGTACAAATCATGAACTTAGGCGCATCCACCCATGCCACCGATCATACGACCCACTCCATCATGTTCTAATGTTCCCTTTTGGAACAGATGGTTGGTGTCTCGGATTAAAGAAGTCTGACAACAGAATACTAACAGCATCTGACTTTTACTGCCACAGGCTTCAAGTGCGTGCCACAAATTTCAACATTGTAATGAGAATGTGACGGCTGACCCAGCAGTACGCCGTTGATCAATGGGCTAAAATTGAGAGTGGGCGTTTGGAATGGGCTCGAAGTAATCGAAAAAACATCCGTGCAGACAAGTACATGGGGATTTTGGATGCTGTTCAAGCAGGTGATAATGTGCGTACTGGAACAAAAGTGATATTGCCACCCACTACATACGGTTCACCAAGATTTTATGCGGAAGCATTTCAGAATGTCATGGCAATCGTCATGACTTACGGTAAGCCAGACATGTTCATTACATTTACGTGTAATCCTAAATGGGAAGAAATTACAACAGCTTTGCAGAATGGAGAAAAAGCCTCTGACAGACCTGATCTTACAGCTAGAGTTTTCAAGATGACGTTTAACAGCCTCATGGATGATCTCATCAAGCATGAACTTTTAGGCTCTGTCATTGGGTACACATGCACAATTGAATGTACGGCCAGCGCTCTTTCTCATATTTTGCCCCACTCATGTAGAATAAGTTTCCGAAATCCACTAAAGAAGCCGAGAATTTGAAACAATTTTATTTTCATCATACTTTGAGCAGTGAGTAAAAATCCAAGCTTGGCATCTGTGCGTATGTGCGCGCGCATATGAGTGTGTGGCGTTGTATGTGTGTATTAATTGTGGTTGTGTGTGTGAGCTTTTATAAGGGTGTTTCTGTATACCCCTTCTATTTTAAATAAGAGTACCATGTTTGATTTTTTGTAATTGTTTTACCCATGTATTTTGACATGTTGCTTCTGTAAAGCGCATAGAGCATTTTTAATGGATATGCGCTATATAAATGCCATCCATTATTATTATTATTATCATTATTTTCCTAGTTCTCTGTTTGAATACAATATTTTTTTCAATGCTTTAAACCCTTTCACTCTAAATGCCGATTGTGGCACAAACAATCTAGTTTTTAGGGACATGGAAATACGAATTTTAGGCCACAGAACATTTAGAATTCTATTCCAAGAGAGTGCACCATCTAAAGCCTTTCGATTTTGACATGACAAACTCCAAATTGAAATAACAGCAGAATACTGGCATCTACACATTATATAATATACCGAACAAATATCCTCCTTCAGAAAATAAAAATCTCTGAAACAAATCAATGTAAAGTTGTCAGGTGTTTGATTTCACAGAGCATTTTTCTATGGTGTGAATGGTTAAGCAAGTCTGGGCGGAGGTAAAACAACAACAACAATAACAACCTGATTAACAGCAATACAGGTCAACGAATTCAGCTAAACAGCCCCACTTGCCTTCTTGGCATCCACTATCATGGCAGTTTGAAGTCAGCTGATCTATTAACTCTATTCCGCGACGTCCTGGTGACAAAACCGACAAAATCAAATTATAAATACGGATAGCATGGCAACATTTTGGTTTTATTTTATAGCGAACTGGCTCTAAGAAATCTATGGGAATAATTAAAGGAAGAACTTGGATTTCACAGATACTAACCACTGCAGAAAAGGCCTTGTTTAGATCCTCGCGCGTCGGGAATTAAATGACACGCTGCAAGAGGTTCGATAACGCAACGTCGCAGATAACAATAAAAACTAACATTGAAACAACAGATAGGACACAGCAAGGATAACACGCAGAGAAAACGCAACACACAAAAAGATGGGTTCTCAGGATGGGCCCTCCCCCTTAAGGTCAGCTTTGGTTTGGTACACAGAGTTTGCAAGATTTATCAATTTCCACACAAACGTTTTCCTCCTTTCAGGAAGTTTGTCTTTCATCTTAAGCCCGATTTCGTCAGATTCACTCACATTTATATTTTACGATGGACTGTGCTCTTTTTTTTTTGTTGTTTATTAAATTTACAATACTTACATGGTCATACTTATATACATGATATTATTGCTGCTTACATAAAACGAAGCAAAACAAAAACGAAAACAAAACTTGAACGCTGGGACTTGATGTAAGGCCTCCGTCGATCGTGAACAATCATGGATGTGTATCTAGTGTATTAATTGTCCTGTCTATTTAGTTTGGTTGGGACAGCGTCGCCTGAGACTGTGAAGACCGATGTGAGTAGCAGCCTCTCTCGCAGATGTCACATTTATGCGCTGTTTATGGGAGCTGATGCGCTCCTTTCTTCGGGCCCGATCTCCGCCTAGGCATTCATCAGCTTCTCCTCCCCCAACCTGAGGTAGTGGTTCAGGACGCCTCTCCATCTTGTCCGGTCAGCAGAGAGGTCCTCCCAGGACTGCCTATTGATATTGGGTACCTTCAGCTCTTTCCTACCGACATCCTTGTAACGGAGCTGCGGGCGGCCAGTGGTTCTTTTTCCGGTCGTCAGTTTTCCATGGAGGATGTCTTTTTTGCGGGACAGGACCTCGGCGTTGGGCACTTTGTCTTGCCAGGATATGCCGAGAAGGCGACGGAAAGCTGAGACTTATTCGACGGGCACATCAAACCTCTGAAATCCCGATTTACCTGTCTGGCTGATCAATCCTCTGTACTGGACATCAGAGCTTTGCTAGCCTCTGATTCGCCCGTGATCTGGCGCATCAATCCTCTTACCTGAACAACAGAGGTTTGCGAATCACTGATTCGCTCAGATTCTGCCCATCAAACCTCTCGCCTTAGCAATTACATGTATGTAGAGGGGCGTGTATTCGTGTTACGCAAAATTAATGTTTATTGCAGCAAGGCTTTGTTAAGTTGGTAGAAAATTAATCATTGAGGATGTAGCCATCAGTTTGGGAACAATTTCCTTCATCCTCATCACCCAGAGATCTCGCCATGCAGTTTTAGATACAAAATTAAGGTTTTTTTGAGAAGTTGAAAAACTGCAGCTTTGGAAACAGATTGCCTTATTGAACACATCCATGAAAAGAAACGTTCGATATTATCATAGGGAATGAGACCGATATAGACCATATCTGGGTGACTGCTTAGGAAAACTCATTACCTGCCGCCCAGCTGTTGCAGGAAATCGACAAAAAATGTATGACCAGAACGACAGTTTCGAACCATGACTGATATGTATGGTGCATACAAGGTGACAGATGTCATTGATCCCATGAGTATGAAAGTCTTCATATCCTTGTTTCGTGAAAAGAACCTTGCCTTATTTATGCCCCGCCAGGATCGATGTGACGTATACGCTCAACATGAGCAAGACAGTTTCGGAGAAGAAGAGTGGACTCCACACAGAGAGAAGTACAAAGCTGCACAGGCAGCCACATCTACAGGAAATTGCACCCCTCCCCCCTTCCCACCCCACCCCCCCTCCAAAAAAAAATCATGACATGCTCGTCAACACAATGGATTTTCAAGCCTCGTCTCTCCATTTGAAGACAACAGGAAGCAATTTAAATGATTGAAGATAACTGAATGAGGCTAGAGATTAAATTCCTGACTGTTTTTTTTTTAAATTATCATTATCTTGTCACCTTCAGGGGGGTTAGATGAGAACCCTAGTCCTAAGACTTACAGATATGAAAGTCACCAAAAAAACTACAGCTCGAAAATGGAACGCTAACTTACATTTGAATACTGCTTGAAGGAGGACAACAAAAGTTTTGTTGTTGTTGTTTTAGTTTGTTTTGCACACAGCTGGACTAACATGATTCTACATTAACTCGACATATTCTGACAATATTCCTTAAAATAAAAATAATGCCTCTCTCAGACAGCAACCAACTGCCAGTGAAAGGCTATTTCTAACAGACAAAAAAATTCTTCGTCAACCATCAAAGTTGCCTTCCCACTATTGTCGGGAAACGTTATCTGGAGCCTTCCTTCAAAAGTGTCACAGATGTATAATACTGACTAATACATGTAGGCCTACATGTATTTCTGTGAGGAAAATACCAGAAAGGCTCTCGGCATTAACATCCTCACACAAGTTTTGTTGTTTTTTACATAAAGATGCTCACCCATTCTATGAAAGTCTGGGAATTAAAATGTTTATTTTTTTTTTTTGTTTTTTGTTTTTTTGCCTGAGAAATTAACCAGAGAAGGAAAATTAATGGAATAAAAGAAAAAAAGGACGTGGCGCTTGGTCTGTTTTCGTATTGATGTTTTCACTTATTTGCTCAGGTCAGAGTCTGACTCTTACTACTTACACTTGGGTCCCACGAAGTTTATCTTCCCTTAGACCTTCGACAACAGTGTGAAGTCTCGTGTAGATTCTCTATTTTGTTCAACCACTTATTAAAAAAAAAAAAAAAACCAAAAAAAGAAAAAACAAACCAATGAAATAAATATTTTTACTGCGCGCCACTGCACGAGACAGTCCTAAGCCTGTATAAACAATTCACTTTTAGCGGGTATTCATACAAAATTTTTGAATCGTCTACAGGTAATCCAAAATAATGCTGCCAGGCTGATAACCAAATCCAAAAAACGAGATCATATCACACCACTCCTGAAAGAATTGCATTGGCTCCCCGTGAAGCAAAGGATAATTTTTAAAATCTGCATCCTGTGTTTCAAATGTCTGAATGACTCGGCTCCTTCTTATTTACAAGATTTGATAAAACTGTATACACCAGGGAGAAGTTTAAGATCCCCCACTGATTCCACCATGCTAGTGACACCTGTGAAATCATACAGATGTTATGGTGAATGATCATTCACATATATTGGCCCCTTACTGTGGAACAAGTTACCTATGGAACTGAGACAAACAAAATCATTAGTAAGTTTCAAAAGGCAGCTAAAGCATTTTTTGTTCCAGCAGGCTTATTTTTCTTGACTTACCTGAGGGGAGAGAGCATGTGATAGAAGGAGTGAGAATGTGATGGGAAGGGAGAGAGAGGGGGGGGGGGTGGGGAGAGGGAGTGTGGGAGAGAGAGGAATGAGTTTTTATTACTTGTAAAGCGCATTGAGCATTTATTGGAAATGCGCTATATAAATGTAATTTATTATTATTATTATTATTATTAAACGCAAAGGGAAAATGTTTATTAAAAAAAAAACATTTATTCAAAACTCGCACGGCTCTAAGATTTTAGCGCAAAAAAATGTGAAATATAAAACCGGTCGTTGAATCAATATGGACTATTTAACATGTTTCTTTGTTCAGTTATGCTTACAATAATCCATATTTGGATTCTAATAATATCCTGATATCCAAATAATTTCAAAATAATTTTGTAAGTTTTAAAACGCTCCAACAAACACTTTGCCAATGTTAACTGGTACCTCTATACATCTGGAATTGTCTGACGGAGAGTGTATTAGGCCTATTTAAAGAAACTTTCTATCCCTGTGGTATCCACCGCAAGTTATTGCAAAATATTCGTAGAGTAATCGATAGTCAACAGGTTGATTAAGGATTAATCGATAAAATCACAGCCCAAATGCTAGTGGTACAAATGTCACATGCCGGCTTTCTTTGAACTAACTTAGTGCTCCAAATATCACATGACGGCTTTCTTTGATCTGCAGCAGTGCTCCAAATGTCATACAACCGACAATTTACACCATAATCAAGGTGGTGAGGTGTGGACTCAGTTAGGTAACATTACATAACAATACTTGTCTCAGCCCCGTCGTGGACGACCAGACGCCCCTTTCTCGCCTTGCTACGAGCTTTGATGGGCCAGATTTTGAGCGAATCAGTGAAGCGCAAACCTCTGTTGTTCAGGTAAGAGAACTGATACGGCAGATCACGGGCGAATCAGAGGCGAGCAAAGCCCTTATGTCCAAGTACAGAGGATTGATCAGCCAGACAGGTAAATCGGGACTTCAGAGGTTTGATCCGAGACACAGAATACCGAGACGGGCCATTCCTTCTTTCACTATTATGTCCACAGCTTGTGCGCGTATAAACACAGTGAGTACTACTCACAGAGCTCTGTGGTACTAGTCTTTTTGGTTCATTTTTGAAGGGGGTGTGGTGCGAATTATTGCATTGTTGACATTGATGGTACACGCACAAGCCCGCGGACAGAAAATGATTAATTGGTCCGTCTCGATATCATGTATCTCGGGTTGATGGGTCGGTCGCCGATTACAGTTTTTTGTACATGATCTATAGTCAGAACGGCAAGCTGTCAAGCATCCCTGTTGTACCTAAGCAGATTATAAACCCTAATTAGTTCTAATCCGTTAATGCATTTAATTCAGTTATCGCCGTGTCAAAAGAATTTACATTAAATAAATCGAAAATTGTGGCAAGCGTGTGCGCTAAGGTCACGTGTCTCTATATAATTATTATGAATCATAGTGGCAACCAGGGCAAGAGAATAAGACTTAGTAATAGAGTGAAAAAAAAAAAAACCCAGGAAAAGAAAAAAGAAGAAAAACCAGCAACAACATTGGTGTGAAATGGAGGAAAGGACAGGAAGATTTAAGTAGGCTGCAGAGTGAAAAACCACTATCAGCGGGGTTTTGATTCGCAAGTTTAAGCCATAAACCTGTATTTCCTGAGTTTTCTTTTCTTTTCTTTTCTTTGTTTGCTGAACTAAGACTGTAGTAAGCCACCCTTATCTGGATTTGTATCGTTCAACGTATTTATACCGATCTGGACAATTATTGAACGTCACAAACTCCAAAGATAAGGCCCCAGGAGGCCGCACAGATTTAACAACACTGAAATCCATAAGCGTTATCCAAAGAAACGTCTTTTTAGTGTTTCATAAATGTAACAGAACCAAAGAGCATGATAAATATCCATCTGGTAATGAGAGACAACCAGGCAAATAAACACCTGAATGAGATAAAGCGAGATCTTACTTACTGAATGAGTTAAAGAGAGATTTACCAGGAACTAGATATTGATAATAAATTTATTCTGCTCATTAAAAAATGTGCACTGGGGGCGCGGAGGGGGGGGGGGGGAGATTTATTCTGTGAATTAACAGTGGGCAATGGGGATCAGCCTGGCACTGAACCTAGCACACTCTGTAACAAAAACTGTACAGAAAGACTAATGTTGAGATATCCAGACTGACAACCTGATAAAACTAAAGGCTGAATGCATGAGGAATAACACCATAGAATACTATAAACAAAAGAATATCGACAGTACATCCTTTAACATGAGAAAACGGGCGTTGTATTTATTGTAGATGAATTCCACATTCTACTGCTGCTAGATTTTATAGTCCAGTACCAAACATCTTTTCCTAGTTTTACCAGTAGTAGGAAGCATGCTCTTTCCTGAGTTCGACAGGATAGATTTATTGTAGATGCATTAATTTCGTATTCTACTGTTCCTAGATTTGATAAACCAACACCAAACATCTATTCCAGAGTCGACAGTGTCGATAAATTAATATAACAGGGAGCTATTGCAGTCCAAAGATAGACAGTGTTCAGTCAGAAGCCACGCCTTGTAGTGCCAGAGGTTTCGCTTAGAGCTAACCACTCAGCGAAACCAGGGAAGAGCTAGGGAATGTCCCTATCATGACATTCTCTCTTGCACCTGCTGGTATTTGAAAGGTTTGTCCGCTACACAAACCTCTCCTGCACATTACCGAGTCATGTGGGAAATGTCACACAAAGGGGCAGTTATTTCTATGCTTCGCTCGTTCACATTTGAGAACATTTGACATGTTTGCCGGCGGACTGCTAAGGCCTGGGACTTTCTTTCAATAAACACTTGATATGCTTATTTATACTTTTCTTTGTTTTCTCGATAATGTTGTTGTTTTGTAGTTTCATACATTCTTTACATTTCTCTTTATGACCATCGAGAACGTTACTTTCTTTATAAAATAGATAAAGTGGCTTTTGAATAAAACAAGTATTGCAAGTTTTAAAATCTTCCATTTTTAATTATAAATAAATTTTGTAAGAAGTATATACGAATGACGAGTCTGGATTATCTTGATTTTATTTATTTATTTATTTATTTATTTATTTATTTTTTTGAGCGAGTGAAAAGAGCGAAAAAAAAAAAAGCAAAGTGGTCCAGACTCGTGATTCTTATACACTACTCATAATACTGACATGCAATGAAACATGCAATGAAAACCAGACAGAATGAAACAACTATTTGCATTGTCCGCACCAGGGTAAAAATGTTATGTCAATGGTGCTGTTTCAATTAGTGTCATTTACATTAAAATGATTCACAGATAATGGGGAAATATTTCAAAATTAGCTGTGAAGATGGGTCAAAATATTGATTTGGGTATAATTTAATGTAACTGGTGAAACTTGAGTACGTGTCAGTATGACAGGTCCATACAGGGGTCGGCAATAATCTGCACTCCTGTGCGCACTTTAATTTGTTGCCAAGTCCTGCACACAGCTTTGTCAATATATTTACAAATATAACATAATAACAATTGAATAAAAATTAATGATGCTGATTTATATCGCCAAACATACGATGTCAATTTGCCATTCCAATATTGAAACGAAATATTTGACAAATTGAAATTTAACCTTTCTTTACTCTGATATGATTTAACTCATAGATATATATAAAAAAAAAAAAAAAAGTATCAACCACAAGCTGATACACTGAGTTTATTCGTTGCTTATGGGCAGCTGCAATCACATTTCGGGAGTTTATAGAAAGAAATTTTTACTAAGAACATTTGTTCAAGATGGTCTCGATCAGAGATATGCTCACGGTGATCTGTATAAGTTAAACAGTTAGAAGCAGGTCGATCCAACAAAATCGAGAGGGCTGCGAATAGAAGTGAAGTGGCACCAACTGGAAGGGTGCCGAAGGAACGACGTACATCTATTAACCTCTTCAGTGCTGAAACAGCATCGCTATTAACTCTTTACAGCTCCATCAGTTACAGGTTTTGTTCCTCCATTACTGGCTTTTAAATACAGATCAATAGCCTGGTTTAGATTCATATTTACCATTCAAAATAACTGAAATAAATGGATATCAATATAAACTGGATTTTAGAAAATCTGGATTTCATGGTGTCAGTGGTTAAAATGTTAAAAATTGTGACAACAAGTCAGAACTATATCCTGCGGTGGCTAACAACATTCACGACATACAAAACTGCATTTTTATCGCAAGAAATGAAAACACCGTCTCCAACAAGGAAGCCAGTCAGACAGTCCTTGCACACATGTAGATATCGATTCGAGAACAATATGTGCATCTCACACATGCAATTGAATACGACTGCAATACAAATGCCTGCATTCCCTCAAATGACACAGACAACAATTATCATTGGGCCCACTCGACCATCAAGGCAACTAGTTTTAACTTAGATTAAATTCAAATGCATGTTTGTGGAGACAACGAACTTACGAATTTTAACGCCTCATAATTTCTTTTTGAACTGTTTCTGAGAGCCTCCACACCCGCTCTTGCACTTTCTAATTGAACTAACAAGATTAATGCAGTTTTGATTAGAAGGAATTGGTACTTTTTCGCCACCCCAAAACGCGATGTTCTGTTTTCGTCTAGTACAAAATATATTAGGTATTGAAGTGGGGTTTGTGTAAATTTTATTGGTTCCAGTGGCAAGTCACAAGTGAATGCAAAAATGTTCATGACACTCATTCTGAATGCAAAGACAGGAGGCTAATTTTTCATGATCGACTCTAGTTGGTACTATTTCGCCACCCCTTGGGGGAAATTAGCCACAGCCCCTTTTTCGTGACCATGGTGAGCTTATCTTCTCCACCCCAGAGACAAATCATGGTGAGACCCCATTATGTGATTTTATTCAGGCCCGATATCATTTTTTTTTTATTTCTCCTGCAGCGGGCTTTGATTATGAATATCTAAACGTGATATTTTTATCATTTTATTCTTTTTACAAAGATTATAACACACATACACACATCAATGACTGCAAAATCCTACGGTAGATAACACATAGCAAGAAAACCGAGCTTTAAACCTCCATTACAAAGATCCTAAAAGTAGTCAGTCTGTTGACATGGTGAAAAAGTACCAATGGAGGAAAAGTACCAGTCTCCCTTATAAGGTCTGCTTAGTCATTCTTTAAAAAAAAAAAAAAAATCTTCATTACTGTTCCTAAGGTAAAATTTCGGAAACATGATAAATGAACATTAAGAACCACTGATAAATACACAGGTTTAGGCCAGTGGTTCTCAACGTTGTTTTTTTTTTTTTTAGTGGAGAGGGGGGGGGGGAGGGTCGATAAGGGTGCGAATATGGTGAAATGGACGATTACGGGGGAAGAAAACGTAAATGGAGACGATTTGAGGGGATACATATTTCTGACAAGTGATCATGGTACTGCAGTGTCTTCATAATATTGTCTATTCTTTTAACTTTCAACTCCACAATATCATGTATGTTACTATAACAGCCTGTCATGAGACAAATAAGCAAGCAATCCTGTCAGGGACATGCAGCTCAAGTAAATCAGTATTGCTAGTAACCGATAGTAGGACAAGCCAGCCTACCGCATGGATTTTATGGGCGAAAAAGTGGTGCATTCGGTGAAGAATGCTTTCTTTTTTTTTTTTTATAATGATCAAATTGCCTATTGTCATGTCTTAATGCTTTGAAAAACCAAACATCGTAATTTACGATACTGTACGTTCAGTCATGATTGTACGTTGCAGTTGGAGTGGCCTGGGGTGGCTTTTGGCCGGAGGGGGGGGGGGGTGGGAGGTCTGCGATGAAAGAACAAAATATTTACTTCAACCGTCAACCTTTGATAGAGTGAAAATATTGCAACGATTTTTATTTATTCTTGTCTCAAATAAATCTAGAAAGAAAGGTCAGTACCTAAGGCGCCACATTGACTTGCAATTAAAAATATTGTAAAATTACAAACCTAAGGGCTCTGTGTCGTCTCATATGCTCACAAGAACCGGCAAGCTAACTTACATCTACCTACCTATTTTTTTTATTTTTTTTTCGATGAATAAAAATTTTGGAGCTTTTGTGGCTAAGCACATCTATAGGCCTAGCTCCATTATAGAAAATTTTTTTTTTTACACATAGACACTCCATAACTTCGTTCTGTGTTGTATCCAAGCCAACGAGATACGGAGAACTTTGGCCTGTCGAAACACAGCAAAACTACACACGGTGGTGTCTAGTGTAGACAGTAAGCCCTATCCCACTATTTCTAACCAGGTTCTCAATCTTTAAGACACGGAATATTCCTTGGGTCGCCAACTGTGCGTCGCAGTGTGGATTAAACTTCCCTCTAATTGTACCAAACCACCGAGAGTCACTTTTTATGCGATAAGCAAAAATATTGATAAATTCAAACTTTTTTGCAACATTTTAATGTGCACTGCAACACCTTGATGTGCCAGAAATCAATACAACGACTGCGCAGCCGCACACCCGCGCAGCTCCAACCGAGTCTATCAGGAAATCGCGATATGTGGCCAAATCTTAGCTATGTGGTATGCCATTGGTGTCTGAGCAACGTTAGTTCCTAGCTCGGAGTGGAGAGAAGTTAACATTATCATTAACTTATATATTAAAGAAGTTACACTAAAACAAGAAAAAGAACAAACAGTATGTATCAGAAATGGGGCGTTGGATCCTTGTTAGGCTGCAGACAACTGAAAGAAATAAAAATGCCTTAAAAGGGGAACAAGGAGTTGGATTGTATCCTACTCTGAGTGGGTATTTCTCACATGGTTCAGGCTTTTGTGCTTGTCATATTGGCGAGGAAATAATTATATTTGAAAATACAACTTTTACTTTTGTTCTTTTCTTTTGGGGTGGAAAGGGGGAGGGGGGGGGGGGAGGCTCAGAGTGTGGGCCATTTAGTATCCCTTGGACAGCTCTCGCTCTCAAGACTGTTTGGGTGAAAGTGTCTTCTATAGTTCGACCGAACGCCATTTTACACGGAGGAAGTTGTCACGTGACGCATGACGTTTCCGAAATCGGAATAAAAATAGGAATGGTCCTATTCCAGGGTCGGATTCCATTCCGATTTCGGAACAGTGTAAGCGCAACAGGCTTTCTGCTAGATTTCCTTTCTTTTTTTCTATTCCTAAAACCTACCAGTGTGAACAGGTCTTAAGTGTGTTACTATCCAAATCCACAAATTAGCTTTGTTACGGATACGCTTTCCTTTTCACGGTATAAAAGCATCATCTCTCTCCCATTCAAAGGAAAGGGACTGAAACGTGACTTTCTAGAAAACTGGAGACCTATCACCATAACAAATACAAATTACAAGTTGATTGCCAAGACATTAAGACTGAAACAAGTTATGCTTCTCTTGATACATCATAATCAGACAGGTTTTTATCTAAGGTAGACACATATCCTCCCTTCTGAGAGAGCTGCATCACCTCGTAGAACACGAACAGGAGAAAAACAGTAATGTTCAGTGTTGATATATCTTAATATTTAATTCATATTATTATTGCTAACATAAAACCCCAAAACTAATGAAGTACGAATTACGTAATTACTCTTTTGTTTCTATGTTCTGGAGTGACGCCCCTTGTTATTGTAATCAAGGACATGCGGCACACAATAAATTTGCTCTTGAGTTAAAACGTCTTTGTTGTGTTATCAAGACCTGTCAGTCAATATCTTATATCAACATTCAGCATTCAACAATCCGTAGATTAACCTAAAGGTTTCGATTCTCTATCCAGGCAGTGTATTCTCAATGCCTTTGATATTTTTTGTTTTGGCGGAAATTTCATAAAATAGATGAACATCATATCCACAGGATCCACTCATAAGTGTCAGGAATGGAGGACACATTTCCAGTGAGTTCAAATTGGAACGGGGCGTGAAGCAACGATGTCCTCTATCACCTCTGCTGACTTCTTGGCACTCAGTATAAGACAGGATGAAAGTATACAAATCATACGCAACATGTTTGCTCGAAAAGAATATATCTGGTTTTTTTCAGTTAAATATATCGTTTTGTGGAAAAATGAAAGATTTTAGGTGTTTTTTTTTTTTTTTCAGTTCTCAAAAGCCCGCCCAAGACATGGAGGAAAACTGGATAGGGAAAACAGAATACTGCCTTTAAAGATTTTTGAGAAAATCAACCGAATATTCTTTCGGTTTATCTGGAATCATCATTACTCGAATACTCGGGCCTTTGAAAAGGTGGAGAGGAAGATTATGTGAAACCAGTGCCACAAGGGTGGACTTAAAGCGGTAGATATTTGCATGATGCAACAGACTTATCTCCTGCAATGGGTTGAAAAACTCAAAACCGATAAGGATGAGGAATGGAAATTACTTCCAATGCTCCCTTTAAGACATGCTTCAATGCTTTAAACTCTTTCACTCTAAGTGCCGGTTGTGGCACAAACAATCTAGTTTTCAGAGACATGGAAATAGGAAATTTAGGCCAAAGAGCATTAATTCTATTGCAAGGGAGTGAACCATCTATAGCCTTTCAGTTTTGACAGAGCAAATTCCAAATTGAAATAACAGCAGAGTACTGGCACCTACCATTTAAGGTGACCAAAGAATCAAGACTAAGAGCTATTCAGTGGATAATTCTACACAATAATTATATATCCAACAAATATCCTCCTTCAAAAAATGAAAATCTCTGAAACAAATGAATGTAAAGTTGTCAGGTGGACGATTTCACAGAGCACTTTTCTATGAGAATGAGATGGTTAAGCAAGTCTGGGCAGAGGTACCAAACAACAACAACAAACCTGGTTAAGAGCAATACAGGTCAACGAATTCAGTTAAACAGCTCCACTTGCCTACTTGGTATCCATTATCATGGCAGCTTGATGTCAGCTGATCTTTTAACTCTAAACCATCACATCCTGGTGACAAAACCGACAAAATCAAATTATAAATACGGAAAGCATGGGAACATTTTGGTTTTAATTTATAGCGAACTGGCTCTAAGAAATCTATGGGAATAATTAAAGGAAGAACTTGGATTTCACAGATACTAATCACTGCAGAAAATGCCTTGTTTAGATCCTCACGCGTCGGGAATTACATGACGCGCTGCAAGAGGTTAAATAAGGCAACGTCGCAGATAACAGTAGAGAGTCGGCGGCGGTGTATCACGTTGGACTAAAGTTACTTATCAAAAGCCAGCCGAAGACAGCAGACCAAAGGACGCTGGCCTTGGATGCATCTCCCGGTGTCTTCCCTACTGATTCAGTGATTGTGACCTACATGTGCACTGCAGCGGCTGTTTAACCAAGACGGCTTAACTAAGCTACATGTATATCTTTTGCATTAGGCCTAAGTAATCACAAGGTGTGCCATTTTCCACACCCCCCCCCCTCTCTCTCTCTCTCTCGCTTTCAGAAAGTTGAACAACGAAAGCAGCGTGATCTAGATCTACGTTCGCAGTCACACATATTTTTTTCAAGCTTGCCCGTGATTGCGCCCTTCCTATTGTAAAAAAAAAAAAAAATGTTCGTAAGTTGTCAGAATAAAGTCTTGTCCACAATACTGTGGTACCAATAGGATTACGGGACGAAGATTTATCTGATTTTAAAGTTCTGAATCGGGAAGGCAGTCCCACTTCGATAAAGTGGTTCATGCGAACAGGAAAAAGTAGGGCGCTACTCTACCACAGCGAAATCAGGTTTTCGTTGAAAAATTAAGCTTTGTGAACATACAGTCATGGACAGAAAAAGTGGCCATCAAATTAGCACGAAAAAATGATTAATAAGTCGTAAAAATCCACTCATATCGTGAGAAAAAGCTTGCTTCCAGGTGAAAAGTCCACAAATAGAAGCTCCATACCGACAGCAGTTGCAAAGTTACTTTCGTATCTCTCATAGCCGAATCGCAACAAATCGCGACCCTAAATAGTGCAAAAATGGACAAATTCCTCCGTGTTGGGTAACTTTCGCCTACGTTGCGTCTATGCGCGGACTGTCTAATAACAACTAACTTTGACACAACAGATAGAACACAGCAGGGCTAACACGCAGAGAAAACGCAACACACAAAAACATGGGTTCTCAGGATCGGTTGGGCCCTCCCCCGTAAGATCAGCTGCCTCCTCTCCCACTTCCGGAGCAGGTCTCTGCCTTTGGGCTCGTTGCCTGACCTGGAGGCGTGAATTTTTTTCCATACGAGCGTTAGCAAAATCAGGAACGGGTCAGCAACACACCTCCAAACACAGGACAGCTCCAACACATCCCAGGGATTTTCGGTGATGTTCAGAGTCATATCAGGCACAGTCCAGAGATTGCAGCACCCATGGCAGTGTTCGATAGGGCGAGAACTCCCTTAGCCGATGACCTGTGTTTTTTTTGGGGGGGGGGTGTTGCTGCCCCGCTCCTGAATTTGCTAAAGCTTATACGTAAAAAAAAAAATCACGCGGCCTGGAGAGGGAAGAACCTTTGATCCAAGAGGGGGATCCCCGACAGAGAGCCATCTATAACTCGGGAGGGACAATTAAATGCGCAAATCATTACAAGAGAGCTAGAGACTAGCATCACTCCTAATAGTGTATACAAACAACTAATTCAATTAATCAATCCGAATAGATGTAAGGTATAACAGTAATAAAGTCACCGTAGTAAAGGTCTTCTTGCAGCATTCGGTTTTTTTTGGCTAAGGTTAAAATATGGTGACGAGAAAATATCTGACAGTGATGGCACTCATACGGGCAGGGGACATAGTATAGAATACTGATATTAACCATTAATTAGTCTTATACGAGTATGGATTTAACATATACCCTACCCTCATCACACTCCTTCTCCCAATCTCTGTCTACCCAGTCTTTTAGAGGAGCAGTCATCAAGAAGGTTATAAAAACCTAATCCATTAACAATTACCAAAACACAACCCGGATACAGAAAGTCGTGATCATTTATTTTAACAACTAGCTGAGTTACCCGGCCCTGCCCGGGAGAAATATCTTTATCTAGAAAACACGCACAATGGGCACACAGATTATGTAGATCTAGGTAGAAAACAACTCAACAACTGGCACAGTAACACCCGCATGGCCTGTGCATAAGGGAGACGGCACAGAAACTCATGCCTTCTAACTTTGAAACGCAACCGGAAGTTTAAAGTCGAAACAAAACAAAGGCAGGAGGGAGGCCATCATTGTTGAGGAGAAAGCATTATTCGATGTTTTTAGGCCTATTTTCATTTATTACAAAATTACGATAATTCGCTTTCATGTCAAAGGAATAGACATAGTAGCAAAAAGAACTATTTTTTCAGGTCTGGGCATTTCTTCCTCGCAGCAGTAAATTTTTTTTCCTTGCTGTTTTTTTATATAGATACTAAACTACAACAAGGACTGTCAGATAATAGCAAATTACTAATCAACATTCTGACGCCATCGAAAAGTAGCGGGAATAAATTAAATAACAACAAAGAAGGATCCATTTAATAAATTAAACTGGAAATAACAAAAAACTACTTTTAATGTTTTCTATTCTATTCTTTGGTCTCTTCCATAAAACAAGACCCCCCCCCCCCCCATTTCCCTTCCTATCTCTTGTGCATTAATGGGATGAAGATAACTGAGAACATCCCATTGAAAAGTCCTTTAATCGCACACCCAAACACCATGCATTCATGCACCATGTTATCGTGAGGCCACCGTGGAGTAAACGGGCGCTTTGCCCTCAGCTGCGCGAGGTCAGGAAACTACTAGAGGAACGGGTACTGCACTGGGAAGTGAGTTGGCAGGGTGTCAATAGTCAAACCCGAGGCTACAGGCTCCGTTTCTTTTCATTCACTGACGTTCAGATCAAGGACATAAGACTCAGTTTCTTATCTGTTTTACGTGGGCACATTCATTTGGGGCAAAATTCAATTTTTTACTTTACTTATCTATGGCTACCTGAGCTACAATGAAAGAGATTTATTTTCGTCGAGTAATTTCGAAAGATAAGACAGAAATGTCGTTCTTCGCCCCTGTTTATACACTGCCAATCGTCGTGTGTGTGTGTTTTCGGCATAAACTGGTAGTGTAATAGTAAGTGCTGATAGTCTTAGCACTAAGTCCAAATGACATAATATGCGGTTAGGCTTGTTACACAGAGTTGGCAAGATTCACCCTGCTCGGGTCGGGGATATTAGGCTTCACCAAGATCCTGGGAAATTCCACTGACCCATGACCTTGACATTGCCTGACCATCAGTCAAATCCGGAAGTGAGGCAAAAACGAGTAAACATTGCTTAGCCCGTGCTACTTTGTTCTACTTTGCACTGTGGTGTACTACTACTAGTCTCTAGTTCGTTTATCTTTTCCAAGTCGCTTTCCATCGTCGCTATGGATTTCAAAATTAAGTCGTGTTCACAGCTTCAAGATTATTTGCGAGAAAGAGGTGTTGTGATCAGTGGATTCAAGAAACAAGAACTGATTGACTTGTGTCGAAGTGCAGAGAGTCTGGGCATCGAGGTGGACCCAGATGGGATTTTGGAATCGAAGACAGACACAGTAAAGGCTAAACTGAAAGTTACGGTCAACAGCCAGATCATATATCTTCCAGTTCCAACACAGCTGGACGTATCTCACGATTTGAGCCAGATACCAGTTGTAACATCGTTTGATATCCTGTCGTATCTGGCTCAGTCGAGACATTATTCACACGGCAGTCTTCGAGACTTCAAGAAACTCGAGGGCTACTCAATGTTTAAGGATGGGTACGTCCTAGACTTGAAGACTGGAAGGTTCGCAGAAAGCCAGGAACACCACCACCTTCAGTTTCAAGTCAAACCACGCACTAATGCAAAGGATCCCAGCAGTGGTCTTCCGTATTACCTGGGGTGGATAGTGTTGACAGCCCAAGAGGACAACAACCCTATCGTCAGTGCTTACTGCTGTTGTCGTGGACGGTAAGTTCTGAATATATTATATATATAATTAATTATATTAACTTATTAAGAGAGACAGGAGAATTATAGGAAGGATTCTCACGCATCTCATGCTGGAAGCTGTTGTAGTGTATAGATAGTCTACACCTTGAAATTGATTTTAAAACCCTTCGTGACGGAAGGTCTCTTGGTGATTCATTTTTCCCAATATTGCCGAATTGGATTCTGAAGTCGGTTCGACTCTTAATTATTTGCTTTGATTAGTTATGCGAGAAAAGTATGATGTCCTTCGTACGTCTTAATGGTCCTGGCCAGCTACTATCTCTGACGTTCGATTTACGTCCCAACGGCATTTGTCACGATTAACAAAGAGCAAATTATGACGTATGCTGTACGTCTTGCATGTCACAAAAGGGTAGTAACAGTGCCTGGGTATCATGAAAAAGTGTCGGACCCAAAGTGTCTATTGCACAGACTGTAATTAGAAAAAAAAAGATATAATTTCTAATTGTGATCAAAATTATAACAGTACATTTGGAAGGCAATTTCTTGAAGAAATGAATGTTCTTGTCATTATTCATGAATGGAGATTGTAGGTAATCCTTCTTTTTGTGAAAGACAGAAAAACTGAAATTTTTAGATCCTTTTTGCATCTGAAGTAACCAATAAACACTATTCTTATAATTTTTTCACAGGATTGATGGTTACTGCCGGTATGTTGCAGCAGCCTTATTTGAATATATGTCATTTGTTGATGACAGAGGATCCAGCTGCACATCAAAACCATGCTAATGGTATTGTAGAGGAACTGCTTCTTCAACACAAGCTGTGGAGGTCACAGAATTGAATTTGTCTCTTGAGCCACGTAGCAGAACACAGTGTTTTTTTTTTCTGCTGTAGCTGTCCTTACACTACGGAGATCCCCATTTTTACCAACACATACATGGTATATAGAAACAAGAGAAGATTTGTGGGTGACAACAAAAATTTTATTGTAATAATATTGTCTCTATAAAGTTATCAGCATGTGACAAGGAAATGGTTCTAGGAACATGGTACCGGTAAAAGGAATTAACATAAAATGAAATAGTTTACTGTTACAATTGTCTCCAGTGCTTTTCTCCAACCTTTTGTAATGGTTGATTTAATGTTAATCAAGACAAAAATTGTTTAGAAGCAAGAATGCAGGATAACAAAACAGCTGACATGTATAGATCTATTCAACTGTGTTTCTATCATTATCATAAACAATGATGTAAACTAACATTTGCAGCTGCCATTACTAAAAATGGTGATGGTGAATAAATGTCCTTGTGGCTTGAACATGATGATTACACAAATGATACCATCACTCACCAGCCTCTCTTATCTATGATTACACATATTTATACATGATTACGCTTCTTGTCATCAAGTGCATTTTGTTTTAGTTTTCACCAGCTCTACCCTAAAACACACTAAAAAAAATGAACATAATTACTCTGATGTGCACAAACATAACATCAGTGTTGCAATATTATGACAGTAGCTCAACAATACTTTTCCAGTGACAGATGGAAAATTAATATGGTAATATCCTTCATCATTGAAACATGAGAGGCATCAATTTATTATATTACTTACAGAATATTTCATTATGATTCATTCTCTACAGATGTTAAGTCACCCAGGCATGTGCTGCCCCCTGGCCAGATCAAGATGAATTGTTTGCAATTGTGAAAAGAGTGCACCCAGAGGCTGTAACTCTAGATAAAGTATACAAGCGACTAAAGAAGACACAAACGCCTCTGACAGTGCCATTCCCAGATGAGAAATTGAGGGACTTTCTCACTAAAAAATGCACCTGTAAAGGAGGCTGTCAGTGCAGCTTTACATTTGTGTCAGATGTATTGACTTACTGTAGACAAGAACTGGATGCCATAGAAAAAGAAACCAGAGGTCAGACAAGCAGTGATAACTGGCATCGTGTAAGAAAAACTCTGATAACGGCATCAAATTTTAAGAAAGTGTGTCAGAGCACTAATGGATCTAACACTGCTGTGAATTTAATTCAGGGATCTTCTCTGAAAGAAAACCAACTGCCAGCAGCTGTAAGGTATGGGCGCAATAACGAAAGCAGGGCAAGGAAACTTTTTGTTTATAGACATAGACTGAATGACAAGACCTGCAAAAAATGTGATGTTCAGACTACAGGGATTTTTTTGTCCAAAGACATTCCTTTTCTTGCTTGTTCCCCTGATGGGGTAATGAACTGTCAGTGTGGTCACTTTGTAATAGAGGTCAAATGTTTATATAAATACCGAAATTTCTCCCCATTAATAGCTGCCAAGATGGCAGGAATTGTTGAAATCAATGATGCTGGCATTGTTACTTTGAAAGATAAACATCCATACAACTTTCAGATTCAGGGACAGATGTGGGTAACAGACATTAAAACGGCATACCTTGTTATCTACACAGATAAAGGACTTTACCCAGTCATGATTCCATTCAATGAAACTTTCTGGACAGCATGTCAGCAGCAATTAGTTGATTTCTACCACACTTTTTTTTATTCAACACTATGTAAAGCCTTAACAAATGCTCAGTAGGTGTACTTTTTTTGATAACATACTGATTGTATTACCCAACTGCTTTTGTGATTTACATTTTGAAAAGTGATTTAATCTACAAGTCGCTTTTGCAGATTACAGAGAAATATGACAATTCTTGTAATCTGATTCAAATAAAATCGTGTTTTTAAGGAAATTAAGCCACTGAGAATACGAAATGTTTTCATCCGTCTAATGGCCCTTTCAATATGAATTCTCACTGATGCAATTTTGCGTGATCTGGTAATGGCTTTCAAGCTGAGTGTTTTGCCTCTGGAAAAGGCTGGCATGTTTAAAGTAGCTTTCCTCTTCAGCAACAGGTGTCGAATGTTAAAACCTCTGTCAGCCATGATATCATCATTGTTTTCAATCAAATCAAGAAACCCTGACATCTCCACAATAGCCGCATCTGAAATGCTTCCGCCATACAATTTTGAGGCAAATGTAATAGCTCCAGATGGCATGATTGCAATTAGCTGCTTGAGAGTGTTTCGGTGTTTATAATTAGAATATGTTACCTTCTGGGCAGAAGGCATATATGGTCTATCAATTGTATATTCTGTGCAATCAATAATTGCTCTTGTGTTTGGAAATTCTTTAAAGGCCTCGGGGAGGTTCTCTCTGCAAATTTCTTTTGAATGCCATCGCATTGTTGAAGCAAAGCATTTATCCAGAAAGTCAACCCATTGGTTAAAAATAAGACCCACATTTGCTGGTGAGATCCCAAACAAGAATGCTAAAAACTGATTATCAAAGCCCCTTCTTATCTTCACTAGTGTCATCATAAACTCTGTTCTGTGTTCCAGTATTTTCTTCTTTCTACGCTTTTGTGTTAAATTACCAAGATAGGGTGCAAACCAATCAAAAATCACATTGAACAATTCTGTGCAAGGGATACCAGTGAAATAGTTGGATCATTTGCTAGAACTTTGTTGACAAATCTATTCCTGAACAGACTTTTCACATCTTTTTCTGATAGTTCAATATGTGATTTACATTTTGTGCAAAAGATATGGAAATCTTCAGATGCTGAGTACTTTCTGGGGGATTAAAAGAGTGAGTCCAGGTCAGGAACACATGATAAAATTTGGTCATGCTGACTAGATTTTTCCTGATTTGTGTTACAAGAAATATTATTTGATTTTGGTGGTGTTAAGAGTTTTGAAAATATTGGGATGCCTTTATGTGCAGGGCTTTGGGGTGAGTCTGATTCTTCAAAATGACACAATTTATACTTTTCTTTTGGTAATGGACTTCTCATCATTGCAGTGAAATTTGGAATGTTTTCAGATTCATCGCTAATGACAGCACTACTGAAACCTTTAAGTGGCATTTCCTGACCTGATGACAATGACATGACAGTATTTGAATTTACAGTTTATGGGTTGGCTATCATTGTACATGATGAAGATGATGGTGTTGATGCCAATGACATTACATTTGAATTTGTAATCGCCGGGTTGTCTATTACTGTTAATAACGGTGACTTTGCAGTTGCTGATATAGGTACTGCTTTTGTTGTACAGAGTTTGGGTGATGTCAATATGTCCCTAAGTGCGCTGTACTCAGAACTGTATCCTTGTGGGATAGCCTTGCCAAAGCCTGTGACAAATTCATGCTAAAGATCAGTGTCTCAAAAACTGTAGTTTTGACACAAGGCTTGAGAAACCCCAACCCAATCATGCTGAATGGCTCTCCTCTGGAGCAAGTGGGAAAATTCTGCTACCTAGGCTCAACCATCAGTGGTAGCACAGACATAACAACTGAAATAAATGCCAGAATAGGAAAGGCGGCCACAGCTTTTGGCAAACTCTCAAAAAGGGTGTGGAACAATAGCAAGCTGACCATCAAAACAAAGGTACTCGTGTATCAAACTTGCGTCCTAAGCACCCTGTTGTATGGCTCAGAGACATGGACCACCTACTCCAAACATGAAAGATCCCTCAACTCCTTCCACCTGCGCTGCCTACGCAAAATTCTCAAGATCAAGTGGCAAGACAGAATCTCAAATATCGAAGTTCTGAGCCGAGCCAACATTCCATCAACTCAGGCTCTCCTAGGCAAAAAAAGACTGCGGTGGCTTGGACATCTCCACCGTATGGAAAATGATCGCATCCCCAGACAAATTCTCTACGGGGAACTTGCTACTGGCAACCGACCCAGAGGTAGGCCACATCTGCGATTCAAAGACACTTGCAAGGTCACGATGAAAGCATTCAACATCGACCCCAATGAATGGGAGAACCTTGCAAATGATCGAAGCAGATGGAGACAAAAATTGCGCAGTGGCACGCTCGCAATAGACTTCAAGGCAAAAGAAACATACCTGACAAAACGACAGAGGCGGAATGAAAACACTCGCCAAAGTGAACCCAAAAGACTGACCTGCAATCACTGCCATCGCACTCTCGGGTCAAACATTGGTAGAATAAGCCACGAGAGAAGCTGTCAGTCAAAGTGAAAGTGAATATTCTAGCTGCTAAGACCGTCTGTAAAGACGCTAAAGGCCATATATCCTTGTGGGACAGGGCTGCTTTCTGGTGTAGCTTTTTCTGTAATGAAACAAAAAGCAAACACTTATATAACATATTGATTAGTAGTAAATTTAATATCTTGTAGCCTTGTTTATGTCAGAGTATTTTGTGTGGAGATGTTACTTATCAGCAGCTGTTTTGAGTTTTATGATGGAATAAAAATCACATGTACACATTATTGATCTTTACTATAATATAATTAACCTGCTTTGTATTTGATAAATAAATTCATTATCTTGTATTTGTGACTTATTGCAGTTTTGTTGCATATGTACATATATTATGATGTATGTCTGTGTATGAGAGTGAACATGGTTGTGACAAGATAAGGTTTAAAAAAAGGGTACCAGGTGTAAGGAAAAATCAACCATCTCTCACCTTTCCCCAGATAATTTATTTGAAACATGAAAGGGTTAATGATATCAATCTGAATATTAAATTTGCAATTATATTTACTTCTCCTCTGCTTTGTTGGTCCATCCCGTTCTGCTGGGGCCTTTCTTTTCCTGACTGGGGTAGCACAGACTGCAGGTTCACGATACTCTGAAGAGTCATCTTTGAAATGCTGGAAGTAAAAATTGAAAATAATCTCAAACTTTGTTTAAAGACACTGTGAAATTACACGAGTAACTCTAAAAGTCACATTGTACTATGAAACATCATAGATCTAGGCCTACAATGTATTTATAAAATTGAAAAAAACGGAAGGGACAAAATTAAAATTCACATTTCGTCATTATTCTTCTGCATCAAAGACAGACTGAAAAGGAGGGAGAAAATCAGTAAACTTTGAAGGTGGCCAAGAGATCCTTTGGGTAGTTGATCATAATCATAGCCAAATGTAGTTTAAGTGGTGCTAGTAGAATAACATGGAGGCTCGCTTTCATTGTTTCACGCAGTTAGAACAAAGAAAATTGTCGATGGGTAAACAGATAAGAAACTGTTAACAATGGAGATGCAGACCAGTCGAAATTTAATAATAATTATGAAATATTTGTGCAAAATATGAAATTTTAAAAAGTACAATAATCTCTCACCTTTGAACAGACTAACTCTTGATCTTGTCCACATTCAGGTCCTCTCGTGGCCGGTTACACAGTCTAATCCACTCTGTGCACTTTTTTTTTTTTTTTGGGCTCAGATTCAAATGCAGTGCATTCATTTCGTGCATGACTCCGTGATTGGATATCACTAAATAGGACCAGATCTAGTATTTATATAATAACGGAGATTTTTAAAAACCTTTAAAAACTACTTTAAAAAGGTATCTTTATAAGTGAGTTCGCAAATAAATACGTAGTGAAGTCTATTCGAAGTGGCTAATTAAATGAATAAATAGATAAGTATGAAAGTACGCATATGATCTGAAATAGTCAAGTAAATAAATATACGGCTGTCTATAAGGACTGTTCTGAGGCTCGGACCCAATTGAGGTCTTTTATGTCCCAGAATTGTCAGTCGCTGAATTCTGTGTTGTCGGCTGTTCTCGAACCATTTTTGGTCAATTCATTATCAGCTGACGGTTTTTACAATTCATTTTCAACAGCTGGTCTATAAAAAAAAGAAAACAAAAAAACTGAGTGGATGCATCATATACAAATTATTCTGGTGTGCGTGAGAAACAGCCATAGTTAAAACATAAATATATAATGGATAAAAATCTCTACGGCAAGTAAAAGAAAGAACAAAGGAACAGAGATAAAAATAAGAATAAAGAAATAAATAGGTTATTATCAGCCATATGCTGCAAATCATAATCAGATGGTAATAATATATTGCCAATAACCGAATAATAATGGCAGTATACGGCCGTATACTAATTTTACTTTACTTCATGCACTTTGGAATACATGTACTAGTTTTTGCATTTTCATCTTTTCGTCATTGCCCTTTTTTTTTTTTTAAAGTTTATTTGCTTTCATTCTACTCTTACTTCACGTACACATTCTCCACACGTTTCAATCATCCATTCATTCTCTGATTATTTATCCGGACATACCTTCAGATATTTTTCTCTTACCTGCATTTCTGTCTCAAATGCAAATCTAAGATTCATTGATTTGCCATATTTTACTTTACCGATACACATTTTAGCAATTAGTAATATAGTGTTAATATCATCAATAGTATTTTGATTTACATTGTAGTTTAAGTCCCCACGTAATATTCCAAAAAGTGCAATTTTCTCATTTATTTCAATTCTTTTACCGGTTTTATTCAGAATATACTGGGCCACATAAGGCCAATAGTCTTTTAGTTTGCTGCAATGGAAAAAGAAATGCTCTATAAAATCAGGCGTCTCACACTGCTCGCATTTATTACTTTCCTTTATTTTCATTTCATGTAAGAGAATATTCGTTGGGTAAATATTGTGTAGAATTTTAAAATGTAAGAGCCTCAATCTGGTTTCTTTACAAGCTCTAAACCCGCTATTAAAATAAGGATATATGTCAACATTATATTTTCGTTTCCAGAAACCCGAGCTACAGATCGTGGCGTTTTTGTTATTTATTAATTTCTTTCTAATTTCTTTATTCGTTAGTTTAAAAATATTTTTTGCATTTTCATCTACGTCATCTTCTGTATGCAAAGGAGGTCTGTCTTCCGTTCTGGTTTTTTCAAAAATTTCCTTCCATTCTTTTTTAACAGCATTTGTAACTGCCCAGTAGTCGAAATGGATACCAGGACAATGTCCAACTATCTCAGCAATATCTTGCAGGGTTTTCCAGTTGTTTTCGTTAAACATCTGATACAAATATTTAATTCCCTCTCTGACCCATTTTTCTATCCACAGTGGCTTATTTCTAAATCTAATATTACTGTTGTTAAACAGAGGTTGCCGGCCTAAACTATTTGGAGTAATACCGTTTTCTTTCTCCTTATCCCTTTTTTCTAAGTCTAACCATGTTTTAATTACATTCTGCCAAAAAATAGAGTTTATTGTACCTACCTGTTTTACTTCTCTCGCGTTAATATCTGACTTGGTTAAATAAGGTAAACTGACTAGCTTTTTGCAGAAATGACTGGCTAATTTTACTCCTATTTTTAGATATGATTTTTGTAAACATATTTCTTTAAACCATTTTATGAGAAAGACGTTTTGCTGATCCTGTATACTGATTACTCCTAAACCTCCCTCGTTTGGTTCTCTGCATAATGTATTTCGTTTGATTTTTTTCAAAAGCTCTTTTATTTGAATACTTTTTTTGCCATAGAAACTTAAACAGAATTCGATCTACTTCAGCCAGTGTTTCCTGTGGCAAAGACAGGGCTTGGATAATATAGTTGAATTTTGATAATAAAAAAGTTTTTGCCACTACAATCTTTCCATACAGTAACAGATTTCTCTTGGACCATCTACTAATCAACGTCTTAATACTGTTTATTTTTTCTATCCAATTTAGTGGGATTTTAGAGGCTTCAATTGCAGCGCTAAAATATATACCTAGTATTTTTATGTTATCTCCCTTTTGCACCCAAGCTATTCCTTCCCCTCTTTCCTCCCTTTGTTTACTTCTACCCACCCACATTCCCACTGACTTCTTTCTGTTAAGCGTTAGCCCTGATATACCTGTAAACTGTTCAATTACTTTCAGTGCCTTACGTAGATCAGTTTTATCTTTTAAGAGTAGCGTCATGTCATCTGTATACTGCAGGACTTTTAGCTTATCTATTACATTTCCTTCACTTAAAATTCCTCTTACCTCTTCATTATTCCTGAGTTTTATTGAAAGCATTTCTACCACTAATACAAATAGCAGAGGACTAACACAGCATCCCTGCCGGATGCCTCGCTCTAAATTAAACCATTTGGAGATCCAACCTCCGTTCTTAACTGAGCTCTGCGTGTTTGTTAGTATCGCTTTTATATAATGTATGAATTTTGGCCCAAAATTGAATCGGTCCAGAGCTAATAATATTGTTTCCTTATTTACTGAGTCGAAGGCTTTTTTGTAGTCCAGTGATACAACCAAACCTCCTAGATCCTCTTTATTTGCATAATTTATGACGTCATCTATGAGTCTGATATGTGATGTAATTGTCCTCCCTTTAATAAATCCAGTTTGGTTCTCATGAACAATATTTTTTATTACTTTTTGTAACCTCAAAGCCAAAATTTTTGTGAAAATTTTGTAGTCAACGTTTGTTAATGTTATGGGGCGCCAATTGGTAAGATCTTCTCGTCTGCTGCTATTGCCTTTGTGTATCATAGTGATTATACCTCGTCTCTGACTAACAGATAATTCCCCCTGCTCTATCGATTCTTTATAGCTACCATGTAGGGGTTTCTTTAAAAGGCGCCAAAAGACTTTATAAAAGTTAGAAGTAATTCCATCCGTCCCTGGAGCCGAATCGTCGTTAAGCAACTTTACTGCCTTTCCCATTTCCTCTAAGCTAATGTCTGAATCGCACCATTTCTTGTCTTCCTCAGCTAATTTGTCATGAGTTATACCGTCTAAAAAATGATCAACTTTTTCTCCCACCGCTATTACTGATGCTTCTTTAGTGTAAAGTTGTTCATAAAATTTTTGTGCTTCCCCAAGAATCTTTAGTGGGTCCCTTATTATTTCACCGTCCCCATTTTTAACTTGTTTTATTACATTGCATGTTCCCCTGGCCTTTTCCAAATTTAAAAAGAACTTGGTGTTTTTCTCTCTCTCCTCGATCCATTTGCTTCTAGATCTAATTATTGCTCCCTTGGTTTGTGCTAATAATTCAATTTCCAATTGCTTTTTAGTGTTTTCATACTTCTCCTGCAGTATTTTATCACCCGGGAACTGCGCCATAAGCTTTGAGATATCATTTACCTCTGCTTCCAGTTTATGTCTACTGTGCTTTTTCATGTGATTGCTCTTACTGTATTGCATACATTCTGAACGTATGGCTGCTTTCAACAGTTCCCATTTTGTTCGATGATCTAGATCATTCTTTTCCTCGTCTGCAATAAAATTTGATATAAATAAATTCATATGGTTTACAAAATGAACATTATTGATGTATGACGCGTTGAACTGCCACCTGGAGGGGCCTCTCGGGAAACTATGTTCTAAAATTTCTATGGTAACTGCACGGTGATCAGTGGACGCGACATGTTTAATTTCAACATTTGTGGTGCATGACAATAGTTCTTTAAAGCAAAAAATATAATCTAGTCTCCTTGCCACAAACGGTTCTTTCCTAGACCATGTGAATTCTTTTGTTTCTTTATTAAATTCTCTCCAACAGTCACATAAATCCCACGTTTTCACAAAATTAGAGAATAATTCTATTTCTTTCTTTCCTTGTGGTGCGCCCGAAATTATATCAAGATCGTTGTTTAAAATCATATTAAACTGCTCTGGTTTATCTCACTGATAATATCATTTAGTTGCTCTAAGAAACCTTCGCGTTCCTGCGGCTTTGCCGGGCCCTAACAGTTCAATACAGTATAAAGTGTATTTTTCCTTTCAAACTCAATTCCCATGCAACGTGTATCAAAAGACAGAAAATTTAATTTATCAATATGAAACGTTCTATTTACTAAGATGATCTGTCCTTTACTCTTATTGGTGTTTGGGCAGAAAAAGAATTCACCTGTCCATTCTCTCATCCATTCATTCGCTTTCGCTTCCGTATATATATGTTTCTTGTAAGCAAACAATATCATACAGAAGAAATGTCTTGTATAGTAATCTGCGTTTTAATTGTCTATGAAGGCCCCGACAATTAAGGGAGACAATCTTCATTGACAATGTTAGAGAGAGAGAGAGAGATAGAGAGAGCGAGAGAGAGAGAGAGAGAGAGAGAAAGAGGAAAAAAAGGCACCTACACACTTGATGTAAGATCGGGGAGAGGGATAAATCCGAAAGGCAAAGTCCGTAAATACAAGCCAAGACCGTGAGCCGATAGACACCGCAAAGTCGAGTTGATTGCGTCTCACTTGCCTGGTCAAACCAGTCGATTTTTTTGTTTCCCAGGGTTTCACTAGTCTGATCGGGGATCTTCCTCGGCCCCAACCCTTCCCCTCCCAGTCTCCCGATCACACTCTCCACTACTCTCTCCATCGTTGCGCATTTTTTCGGCCTTTTTCCTTTTCTCACTTGCTCTCTCCGAGCTCGAGGTACGTTGTCGCTTAGCGTGACCTTCCGCCGAACGCGGTCTTCTCACTCCTCCCCTAAAGAGGTCGAGTGTGCTCTGTTTTTTCGTGAGCATTGTCAGGGTTTAAGTAATATAAATGCCGTGCTGGGTCACGACTTGTAAGGAGTTGATTTTTCACGGTCTCGTTGATTATAACCAGCGTAATTTTGTCCTTGAACTGTTCTCGTGAACAGTTTGTTTTTGAAACACTTTTTCTTAGAGATGGAAAGAAAGTGGGGCGAGATAGAATAAATGGATAAGTTAGGAGTGACAGTGCAATTCTCGACCCCGTGATTTTGATGAACACTTAGAAGGGAAGAGAAGGGGTGAATAAGGATAGATAGTTTAAGACGCTTAGTCGCGTTCAGAAATTCGTACATAAAATGTAGAAAGCACTAGGGTTTAAAGATTTCAGTAATCGTTTTGACATTTTAATTTGACCTTGTCTGTTTTTAGTACAAGGCCGTGACCAACTCCCACGTAGAATATATTAATACTGCGAGATGAGCTCGCATGGATGCACCAATCAAATCTAGGGATTTGGACGGTAATTTGCAGGTGGCTGCACAGTATAAAAGCGTAGCCATACCTATGTCCATTACTCCATACAGAAAATTCCAATCTGTGCAGGCGTCGGCACGATTCTGCCTGAAGAATCATAAGGCTGTTGATTCATGTCTAATCCACTATAGACATTGAGATGAAGCCATATGCTTGAATGAGATATGCCCACTGCTATTGTCTACTGTTCCCTGGTTTTTCTAATACCAGGGACCAAGTGTAAGTGTTTGTCCTTTGATGATTCAACAATGAACGAGGAACTGGACATAATTTATCCAGTAGGACAGGATTGCCGCATATGCTAGGAGTGCTACCCAAGAATGCAAGACAAAGATTTATATTGACTTGCCACTAGTATGAATGTTTGGCATACACATCTGTGAATTGGGATTGATTTGTCTGGATGAGGCTGGGGATTGCCAGCCCATCCTAGAGTAGATCCAATAGACTTAACTACGTCAGTTTATATTGACGAGCTTGATCCATTATAAGCGGTAGGCACAAATAGCTGAGATGACATCGTCGCCAGAGACCATATTAGTATATTGATTGATAGATAGTAGGCAGACTATATCTGAGAGATATATAACTAGTACTTAAATTGTTAGTGAGTCAGAATGATCATAACCTTATAGGAATCTAGAGAAGTCTTCTAGTGACATATTATTGAATTTTCATTTGATGCTGCTGATGTCGTCTTTTAGTATGTAATAGATCTAGACAAAATTGTTAGGAAATTTAATGTATTTAAATTTGTGGCCCTGCAGGTCTGTTTATGAAACTTATTCAGATTGTTCTTAGTGTGTGGCATGGTACGAAAGAGTAAATAGTAAATACCTCTCGATTTAAAATGCAGTCATAATTCCATCATTGAGAAGACCCTCTTCATAACACCTAGAGGGGACTTTAGTCCAGAACCCTAACAAGCATGCTTCTCGCTCTTTCAATTGCCTTGTCATGAGATGACACGCTTGTCTTCTCACTGTCAGGCTCGACATCTGTGTTGTTTTATTTGATATGTTTTCTTCCCCTGGGTTGTCTTTCTGCGTTCTCTCCATCTGTGTCGTACCTTTTACTTTTGCCTTCACCACCTCTCGCTCCTGCTCTCGGGGTTCGCCATTCACCGGAAGTCCCCACTCTTTGCACTTATCTAGTTTTGTTTTTGGCTTGGGAAACGGTCTGAAAGTGACACCGGCCATATGTGGCCTGTCACTATAGCGGCTGTCACTGTTACACGTTCCCCAAGCACATGTTTTTGTCCGCATTGTGGTGTATTTACAACTGCGCCCCGATGCGAAAGACTCAATGTTTGCCTCACTTCCTGACCTGACCTCGTTATGATAGGCCTGACCTACTTTTGACCGGAAATTCCGCCGGACTTCCCAAAAATCTTGTGTTCTCCTAATACTAGATTTGTCTTGCTCTCGTCGGTTAGTGATAATACATGTACTAGATTTGTCTTGCTCTCGTCGGTTAGTGATAATACTAGATTTATCTTGCTCTCGCCGGTTAGTGATAATACTAGATTTATCTTGCTCTTGTCGGTTAGTGATAGTACTAGATTTATCTTGCTCTCGTCGGTTAGTGATAATACTAGATTTTATCTTGCTCTCGTCGGTTAGTGATAATATTTGATTAATCTTGCTCTCGTCGGTTAGTGATAATACTAGATTTATCTTGCTCTCGTCGGTTAGTGATAATACTAGATTTATCTTGCTCTCGTCGGTTAGTGATAATACTAGATTTATCTTGCTCTCGTCGGTTAGTGATAATACTAGATTTATCTTACTCTCGTCGGTTAGTGATAATACTAGATTTATCTTGCTCTCGTCGGTTAGTGATAATACTAGATTTATCTTGCTCTCGTCGGTTAGTGCTAATACTAGATTTATCTTGCTCTCGTCGGTTAGTGATAATACTAGATTTATCTTGCTCTCGTCGGTTAGTGATAGTACTAGATTTATCTTGCTCTCGTCGGTTAGTGATAATACTAGATTTATCTTGCTCTCGTCGGTTAGTGATAATACTAGATTTATCTTGCTCTCGTCGGTTAGTGATAATACTAGATTTATCTTGCTCTCGTCGGTTAGTGATAATACTTGATTTATCTTGCTCTCGTCGGTTAGTGATAATACTAGGTTTATCTTGATCTCGTCGGTTAGTGATAATACTAGATTTATCTTGCTCTCGTCGGTTAGTGATAATACTAGGTTTATCTTGATCTCGTCGGTTAGTGATAATACTAGGTTTATCTTGATCTCGTCGGTTAGTGATAATACTAGATTTATCTTGCTCTCGTCGGTTAGTGATAATACTAGGTTTATCTTGATCTCGTCGGTTAGTGATAATACTTGTAATAGTTATAATACCGGTAATATCAATACTAATGACAGCAACAACTCTCTTCTTCTCACACATACACACACCCATACACACTCTCTCAAGACATATTCTCTCTCAAATACACGAGTACACATACACACATTCTCCCTCACATACGCACACGCATTCTCTCTCTCAATTTCTGCAAGTGTATGTTCCATCCTCCCCTTTCTCTTTTTGTGTGCAGATGCATCTATGTTAGAGAGAAAGAGAGAAAGTGGGAGAAAGAGAGAGAGAGGGGGAGGGGATGAGGAGAGAGAGAGAGAGAGAGAGAGAGAGAGAGAGAGAGAGAGTGAGAGACTTACAGACAGACAGAATTTGAATTTGAGTTTGTATTTTAAGACGCTTCCGCACGATAACGGCCACTTTGCGTCTATCACGGTGTATGTGGGTAATCTGTTTATGTTTCGTATTCACAACTTCATCAGTTCAAATTTCGCGAATGAATTTAGAAAATTTCTTTCAATATTACATTATTACATGTACAATGGTTAAATTTTTAAACATCGTTTTGTATAGGTTAGAAAAGAGCCAAAGCTGCAGCCTGTAAAATACGTAGATCTATATATAATTGCAACGTAAAGGAGTACCGAGTAAAACCCAGCCGTGCGTTGTAAGGGCCGATGCGCAGTTTGAATGTCAGTGCCGCAGACAATAAAATACGCACTTGTATTTGAGCAATTCTCAAAAGGTCGTTTGTAAAACGTTACATTGGGGGTAAATTTCAAAAAGGTGATTGTCAATGCAAAAATTGCAGTCATGAGGAGTATATGCTACCCAGTCACTAAATTCAATGATACCGAGATAGTCTACTGCAATACCGTTAAAAAAGTTGGTCAAAATTGTTTTGCCTGTCTTCCAGATGTTACTGATGACATAAAATTATCAATAGATTGTGTATTTTCTGATCATTATTTAAGCTTATATGCTTTATTTTGGGGCAATATTATAAAAGCTATGGAATATAATGTGTATGCTCCATGTGCATGAATTTCCACTGGCATTTCTAATTTTTCAGTCAAATTTGCTACCTGATGTTACACTGACTCAGAAGGTTTGTGTCATTGTGACATCTGGAAGATATTTAAGCCGTTGGAAAAAAGGGGCCTCAAAAGTGAAGGGATCGCATTATGTTGTCAGGTAAACCGGTAGACTTGGTAAAAAACAGTTGTGTTTCATCTCCGATAGCTTCCATTAGTATTCCCCGACGTTACAATATTCCCGATGTTATAAAGTGAAGCCCATGACATGTAAATATAGGCACTTGCTAGAGCAAAGTGACCTCGTCTCATGCTGGGTCCATGTATTTATACACATGTTGGGTACTTCAGGTTTCTTACTAACAAGTTGAAATACGCAGTCTGTGGAATTGAACTATAAAATCATGAATCTTCCCGATGTTACAGGATGACACAAATTTCAAATGGCTCACGAATTTACTTCATGCATAAGATAAACCCTGTTTTAAACAATATGAGTGGTCAGACATGAGCGAAAACACTTGAGTTTTTCACAAAATCCTATCTGGAATAATTATATTTGAAACTACCGATCATAGACGTCCAGCCATTTTGAAGACGTGATGACACAAATCGTAACGTCGGGAAGGGCCCTTTCAAAGTTAATTTTTGTTCTGATAACAACATTTCAGGTGGTTCAAGTGTACATAAAATAAAATTTCAGTTCTTTCTGAATACAGAAAACACGTCCATACTCTTTACATAGAACATACAAAATACAAAATGGCAATTAATAATGTATGAAGATCACGTGTTTCGTGTAACGTCTTTAATGCATGAAAATGTACATATAACAATGTAAAATCTATTAGAGATTCACCATATCAATAGAAACACACCTTATATTGTCCGCTTTGTCTCTTCATTTAGTTTTTGGCATTTCCCACCTAAATTCAGGCTTGGTACATTTTTTATTTGAAAGATATATATTGGGAAAATATGCGATGTCACACTCAAGCACGTTTTGAAAATGGGTCATTTGCAACATAAACAACACATAATAAGAAGAAAGATATGAAATAGGAAGAACAAGGTCAAGACCAGGACTGAGGCAACCCATAAGCCAAAAAAACCCCAAAAAAACAAAGACACATTATCAACAACAACAACGAAACAGGTAAAGTACAAACGGGAATAAAAACAAGCGAAATGTAAATGCCTAGAGCAAGGATCCTTCTAAAATATGCAAGAAATAATATGCATTTACCTGATGACGTGAATGTCGCATCGACATCGGTCGCGCTGACCTGACCATCGGTTATTCATAACGGCTATTTGGCAGTTTTTGCTATAAGGTACGGCTTAACTCTTTTCTTTTATTTTTCCGTGTGCATTGAACCCGTGTTTGGACAGCTGGGCTCGAAAACAAAGGCGTCGACAAGAGATGTACTGGTTTGTTTCGAGCTCGACAAGGCCCCGGACCTCACAAAACCTATAGGGTGCCTTGAGATCTGTAAAGAATGCGAGGACTGGTCCATGGTGCCCAGAAGATTTTTGGGCTGTGGAGATTGTGCCATCTATCCTTGGATGTAAGGAGAGCGCTAAATATAGATGGGATTGAATTAAGGGGACAGTCTGTAGGTGATAAATTTGATAAATTCTTAGATAGGATAGCTTTAGCCGAGGAAGACCAGGAATGGTGTCACTAAGACATTAGCTTGGAGGAAATGGAAAAGGCACTAAAAGTACTTAAAAATGATTCCGCGCCAGGGTCCGATGGAATTAGTGCTGATTTTATAAGTTCTCTTGGCGTCTTTTAAAGAAACCCTGATATATTAGTTATATAGAATCGATAGAGCAGGGGGATTTAATATAAGCTAGTCAGAGTCGACGGTATTAAACTTCTGATTCGTAGACGGTCTAAGAGAAACCTTTCACTATATGGAAAGATTATAGTAGTGACAAAACATTTTTACTATCAAGTTTAATTACATTATCCAAGCCCTAGCTTTACCACAGGAAGCACTGCCTGAAGTAGTCCGAATTCTGTTTAAATTTCTGTTGCAAAAAAAAGGCATTCAAATAAAAGAGCTTTTGAAAAAATGAAGAGAAACACCTTGCCTAGGAAACCAGACGAGGGAGCCTTAGTAATAATCAGTATAAAGGATCAGCAAAAGGTCTTTCTGATAAAATGGTTTAAAGAAATATCCTTACAAAAGACATAATGATCTAAAAACAAGATTAAAATTAGCCAACCATTTTTGCAAAAACTTGGTAAGCTTACCTTATTTAGCGAAGTCAAATACGAAAGCAAAAGGATTAAAAGCAGTAGGGTCAATAAATTTAGTTTCTTTTGCAGAATGTAATTGAAATTTCGTTGGACCTAGAAAAACGGGATAGGGAAGAAGTAAACGATATGGATGCAAATAATATAGGCAAACAACATTTATTTAACAACAATAATGTTAGATATAAAAATAAGCAACGGCGGGTAGAAAATGGGTTCGAGGGGGGTTAAATATATAATATATTATATCAAATGTTTACTGAAAATAACTTTCAAACCCTGCAAGATGTAACTCAGATGATTGGACTTCAGTTCGACTATGGGCAGTTACAAATGTAATGGAAAGAGGACGGAGGGAAAGTTTTGCAAAAAACCACAAGAGAGACAGAATTGTGCTGGATACAGAAGTTCAGGTTGATGACATGTTAATGGTATCTTTAAAGTAACGAACAAAGAAATTAATAAATGACCAAAACAAAACCGCAGCGATCTGTAGCACAAGATTCTGGAAACGAAAATACGATGTTGACATTCCTCCTTACTTTGGTGCTGGTTTTAGGGCCTGTAAAGAAGCCAGATTGACACGCTTACACCTTAAAATCCTGCATAATATTTATCCAACAAAATATTCTCTCACATAAAATGAAAATAAGGAACAGTGATAAATGCCAGCACTGCACAAAGCATTGATTTTTATTTTATTTTTTTTGTTTGTCGCTTTGTGGCCAAGTATATTTTAAGTAAAACTGGGAAAAGAACAGAAATAAATGAGAAAATTGTGCTATTTGGAATAATAAATAATGATTTAGGCTACACAGCAAGCCAAAATAGCATTAATGGTATTAACACTATAATATTAATCGCCAACATGTTTGTAGCTGTGCGTAGTTTTTTCCCTCGCTCTGTTGTTTTTTGGGTGATTTAACCCTTTTCGTAAATATTAGTATGTTCCTGAACATTCGATAAAGGCGTAGATATAGATGTTTACGCCAGATTTGGCCTCGAGTGATGTAACTTGGTTAGTTTGTGTGTTTCGGGCGAGGGCAAAGGTTAGATTAATTTCGGGAGCTTTCTATAAAAAATATCTACATATACAGACCCATATAAGTGGTAAAGGTTGGTGAGTAAGTGCGTTTCCAGCACTTGAGCGTTTCCTCGTGTGGGATAGGATATTTAGTTGTTCGGTGTTCTCTGGTGCCTTCCTAGTATTTTATCGTTCAGTATACAGTTATTAAACTTTAGTATTATTTAATCGATCGTCGGATCTCGTGTTTATTTTTTCTACAGCTGTAATAGTTTCGTTTTCTAAAGGGTTGTAGTTAGATCAACTAACTCCCCCCCTACTATAACGTGCTAGAACAACCTCAGCTGTTACAATATGTATTAGTAAAGTGAGGTATGGGAAATCAAATGTGCATTTGAGACAGAAATGAAAACAAGGGAAACGTCTATTAAGCTAAACTATGTCATGGATAAACACAGCATAAATGAATGAATGAAAGTGTGAGAGGAAGAAAATGAAGTAAGAATTAAACTGAGAGGAAGTGAAGGGGAAAAAAGGGGCAATGACGAAGACGAAAAATGCGAAAATTGGTATCCTAAGGTGCAAGAAGTTTATTCCTCTTACATAATTATTTTACTATTGTTACTTTTATTATTCTGCTATTATTGATGCTGCTGGAGTTTAGAAAATATTTACTGAATTTAATATACAAATAAAGGAACATAATTATCTCTGTGTGTTTGGGGTTTGTGTGTGTGTGGTTTTGTTTTGTTTTCTGTTTGTTCTTTTTTTGTTCTTGTTTTTCATTCACGCAATATTTATGACCGCTGGGAACACACATAACGTATGATATACAAAATAATTATATATCGGCTGATAAAATTACCTGTAAAATCCTGTCAGCTGAAGACGAAAAAACCGAAAGGACTCGAGAACAGCCGACAAGACAGAATTCAGTTGTTGACAATACTGGGATATAATAGACTTCAGTTGGGTCCCATCCCCAGGATGGTCCTTACTCACAGCTATGTATTTATTTGCTTGGTTATCTCTATGTGGGGTTCAATGGTCTGCATGACGCGAGGTGTGGTGTGCTGCATTGTTGTTGTGCTTGCCTCAAGCTAAAGTGCAAGGGCCTCGGAGGGTTGCCTGCCCCAGACATCCGGCATGCAAGGACCTCGGAGGGCTGCCTGCCCCAGACATCCGACATGCAATGACCATCGTCGCGTAGATACGCCCTAATGCCGATGAACAGGATCCCAACTATGAGTCAAATCGATCCTTTCCGCTTGCGCGTTGTTTGCGGGGAGCCGCACGGCTTCGAAAAGCACCGTGTAGGGCAAAAACCTCCACTTGCCTTAGTGATGGCATCTGAATAATGTGCGCGGTCTAAGCAAAGATGCATTTTTATGCCAGAACCAGCACGTAACCGGTTTGTACAGTTGGGTGCCCAACAAGAGGATGGCATCGTTCGACCGTTGTCCACCGCTTTCTGCCCTACAAGTGGGGCACGCCACCATTTTGTTTGCAAATCACGTGATATGGAAGACGGTAGATGAAAAGGGTCCATAGACGGGTAGACAGAACTCGCCAGACAGGGAAGGCAATCGCTCTGAGGGAAGGAAACCCCCAATCCAAAACCTCTGCTGCCTTGCGGCAGTATCCAATAAAGGAAAAGGCTATGGAAGTAAATCCATACAGAAAATCTAGAGTGGAGTCTCTAAGGCGGTCGGTGGTCATGTCGACATCATTCCGGCAACTCCTGAAGCTAAATCGGCTCCAAGCTTCGTGCTCTGCATAATATATTATTTATAGCCAAAATGTCTGCAAAATCTTTATCCACGAAAAAAAAAAGTGGATGTTTTAAAAGAATCGTAATGATTCTTTAAAAACCACAAACATTTCTGAAGAATGAAGTTGTTTTCAGAACATACAAATGCAAGCATGACTGGGTGGCCAGAGCCTTCATTGTCACTGAACATAACAGCTGTGAGGGGTAATAAGTTTACTTTGGTTTTATATGTTAAATCCATAACCAGGCATTCCGGATACAAATTTAGTAGTTTCTTCAATCGCCAGTCATGTACGCAAGGTATTGGAATGAGTCATACTCTTAAGCCAAATTCTGCAGTGCCACCCTCACTAACAGTTCTATTTAAATACTCCTCAACTTCTGAGGCATCAGTACCCAAGCCGACCTTTCTGGCATCTTCAGCTTAAGGTTTCTGACGCCTGATGCCAGCAAAGTCTCTCACGCCAGTCCTGGAAAATAAATGCTGTCTCAGATCTTTGTTTGAAATTGACGGACAGTTCAGCAGGGCTTCTATCGACTCCGTCACATCAGCATGGCGGTTCTCGGGATATGCCAGGAATATCCGTTGGAAACAACAAAAAGACAGATTATTTGATCAGACGATATTTTCAATTTGAATGTGAAATGTGAGGAGGTGGCAGTGCTAGAATTGCCAGGAGGTAATGGAAAACAAATACCGCAAGTTCTCCGTGATTCTAGATCTCTCAATTTTTTATTTTTTTTACATGACCCTTTTTAAGTATGATAGAGTCGTGTGCCAATAATCTGGCCATTAAATCAGTCAGTTAACCCTATGTTTCTACCCCGGATCAGCAGGTGTAAGGGTACTTGTGTTTCCAACCCTCCCCCCCCCCCTAATTTATACGGAGGGAGAGACATGTACACTCTTTCCATGCATAAAAACAATAGGTTTACTGCTAGCCAATATCCAAGATACTAAATACCTGAATAACTATGATTTTTAAATGAAAACAATCGTTGCCACATTAAAATCTGGAAGCAGTTAGCGTGTTGTTCTATTATCGGAAATATGTTTCAGTTTGAACCTAGGCAGAAGGGAATTAAAGGCAGCATTTTTATGAGTACGGTAAAGTACGGTAAAAGCTGACTTTTTGCTTGACCGTGTTTTGTGTTGTTTATTTAAGTTCCTAAAGAAAACCTTTTCTTTTTTTTTTGCCTTTGTGGTACTTTCTATGCGAATGAACAGTTCCCGGTTCAGGCAAATTGAAGGAGGCTATGCTTGGCAGGCTAATCCCTGTATAACCGAAGTACCACATTTTTGTTTTATTTGCCAAATGCAATCTCCTATCGCTCATACACATTATGTCAGAACCCTGGAGCTGAAAAGACATCAGATGTGTCAAAAAGCATTGTTTGAACTTTGCAAGCATTCTTTGTAGCCTCATGTAACAATGACCATACCTTGTATCGCCAACATGAGTCTTGGGTGACTGATCGCATTATATTAAAGCCTTCTATCACCGGGCGCATGTGCTGGGCTGCAATTGTTACAACTGACTGAGCAAAGCAGATCTTCACCTTAAATAAATTATCCCGGATACGTTTCTAACGAGAATGGCTTTGGAGGATCCCAGTGGCCGCTGATAAGTTGTAACTGAGTTTCTGTATAATATAGTTTTTCATGAAAAGAAGTTCAGACAAAAGATATACCGTACCTATGCACTTTGGATAGGTAGGGAAGATATCCCCTGCCTACGCAATCCCTCAGTGTGCAAAGTTCATACATGGGGAAGATATTTCTTGTCTATTCACTTAGCTTAGGGAGGGAAAATATTGTCCCTGCATGTTTCTTAGGGCAAGAAGATATTTTTCATGTTCTTCCAAAGTTGTAACTGATAGGCTTGAAAACCCAAATTAAAAGGGGACAAGGTGGTACCATGGTCTAGAGGCAAGGTGCTCGCCTCTCATGCCAAGGGTTGAAATTTTGGAGTTTTCCCATATTTTCGTGTCCCTGATCTTATTGGGGGGTAGGATCGAGTACCTAGTCTTCGATAAGGACGAAAAAATTCGGAGACCCCGTGTGCACGTTGCGGAAGTTAAAGATACCTTGGCAGTTGGAAATCGAAAAGAGCAGGCCGAACAGGCCGCTGCCCGGGCCAAATCAATTAAAATTCATCCCTACAACTCCCTCCCCTACTCCCCTCCCCCCCCAAAAAAACAACAAAAACCCGCAGACCGACGCTGCACTGTGGCGAGGACGTGCCTGCTCCAGTTGTAACTGGGTGCAATGACACAAAGGCAAATTTCCCAAATGGGATTAAAGTAGTTTCCAAATACAAATGAAATACAATACAGTAAGGGGTTTAAGAGCGATTAAGGGCACACACATGTTCATGGTCCACACAATCATGTAACATTTCATTCAATGAAGTGTTTATTTAATGATCAGTAAGGTGTGTGTGTGTGTGTGTGCCATGTATGTGCTGTTCTTAAACGCTCTGTGAAAGTGAATTTTCAGTAGTAAGGGGCTTGGACGCCTCTGGTCCATCCCGAAAAAAAAAAATTCGAGGCCACCAGAAAAAAAAAATCATGGAAAGAAAAAAAAATCGAGCCCTCAAAAAAAAAATAATAATCGCGTGCTAGAAAAATTCGAGGCCTCAAAAAAATGTGTGCAGGGTGGTAAAAAAAACAAAAAAACCTCTCTACCCGGAAAAAATTGCATACCAAAAAAATGTGCTCGAGGGTGAAATCGCGAGACCAACTCAAGAAAAAAATCGCTAGACCAAAAAAAATCTCGCAAAAAAATTCACGGAAGAAAAATATCTCCACATGCAGATTATACGCAATCTACTCAGATCGGTGATCCCGTTTTCGGCACACATCGTCAGAACCCATTCCATATTTTGCACGGTTTCGGCCCACCCTTTTTCGGCCCACTGCTATTTAGTGATGGGTTAAGAGGATCGATAATCGAATCTGCTTCTTCCGTTAGCCTGGCTGTAAACCCGTTGCCCCCTGCATATCAACGGGGAGGTGGAAGTAAGACTCTGTGCAGGATATTATTTGAGGTTTAATGTCGTTAAAAATCGATAAAAATCTTCCCATCTTGAATAAAAACTTTGTCTAAGCTGTCAGTGGCTGCATCTTCAGATAGATGGCAGAGATAAAATCGGCCTGTGAAATTTCCTGCTGTTGATACTTCATTATAAGTTCAGCTCTTCTTTGTTCCTGAATCCTGGCCCTCTTTGTTAGAATGGATTTTCGATGAGAGGCCTTGATCTTCATGTCAGATTTCAACTGCTCATCCTGAGCTCTTCTGAGCTAATCGAACATGTTGGGGTGTGGACTTGAAAACATGGCGCCAAAATGACAGTGGAAACTCTCACAGCCGTTGTTGGTCCTTCTCTGCTCAATAGTGTCATATGTCCACAAAAACGGTGGGAAGCCGGAATTGGATGAGATGTACCTTGTGAAGAGATAATCGCTGAATTTGTCGGCCCTTTCATCGTCCGGCTTGTCTGCAAAGAGGACAAATGCAAAACAGTCTTCAATTTCGTCGAATGGGAGCGCTGGCAGGCCAAAGCACTTCTTGAGCCAGTTTCCAATGTCACTTGACTCGTTGCTCAGTCTCAACGGTTGGATCTATCTCCAACATGACAGGGCCAGATGAAACTGACATCCTTTGACGAAACTGTCTGGGAAAACTTCTTTGACTGCTGACAGCACCGTCTTTTCAAAATCCAGGTGGGATGTCTTGTTTTCTAAGTGAAGGTTGAACTTTTGACAGGAATCTTTCGGGATGTTCAGCATTGACACTTGAAAAAAATGTCGTGGACAAAATTTGAACGTGCGTCGGCGAAAATTTCAACATCTGGTGAACACAGAAACGAGAAAGGGAGCGTTTGATTCTGCTGAAACCATGACGATGTTTGACTGGACATCCGCTGGCTGTATCATGATTTCTCCGTCTTGTGTCTTCGTAAATTTCGAGTCCATTTTGTTCAACTCCTCTAAGAGAGCAAAACAGGTTTCCTCTTTGCTCTTGGAAAGAACCGGTCTCAAGTTCAGCCTCTTCTGACTTATGGCGTTTTGTAGATCTTTCATGTGTTTGTAGTTCAAATTTTCTGTCCCCCATCCACTCAGTTCTTGACAAATTATCTTGGAATGTCGCAATATCGGGTCTTATTCTGCCTTTCTTTTGCAAGTCTGACGAGCTTTGTGCTTCCACATTTCTTCCTCACTCAGTGCTGAATGATTGTGTGAGAATGAACTTGAAAGTAGGACCGTTATTTCCACGTCTGTAGTGCGGTGTGCTTTGCAACTGTTCTTCTTTATACACCTCCACTCGATTGTCGAGGTTGTCGTTCTCTATTTGCAAAATCTGTATATTTCAACCATCAGGCCGACATTTCCTCTATTTGTGACAATGCCTTCCATATTCTCTGAATGCTTTAGACAAAGTGATCCTCGAACACATTTGTTTGTTAATGAATACAGTAGATCTAGTGTGCTACTGGTTTTTTTCCCTGGCTGCCCCACCGCTGTCTTTGACTCGCCCACAAAACACAATTTCTGCACGAGGAAGACCTTCAAACCTTCAAACGTAACGCGGGGTTTTCAAAGAAAAAAAATTAGCCTGCATGCATTATCATGAGTGTGTTCCTCATCAATATAATATAAACTAGTCATCCACGGATAGAGAAGGGCAGATTTAGTCATTTTTGAGCGAAAACATATCGATACTCGAGAGCTTGAAGATTCAGTGAGAATATGAAGGAAAAACAGTGGGCCGAAAACGGGTAAGAAAATGGGTGTGTCAGCGGGCCGAAACCGGGTACGAATTTTTTTTATCTGGGCCGAAAACGGGTTCTTCCACTCAGATATCGAAAGTGAAGGACCATAATCAACTAACGATATCTTACACCCGCTACATTGAACCAGGATGGAAAAAAACCAACGAGTGGGTCACTTATCAAACAAGGGTGTATTATTGAATCCTCTAACCGGATTTGTAACACGACTGCTGAGCGGAGGACGTGAATTAACTTTGGAAAATTCAGGAAAGTTTATTAGCATTGTCATACTCACATGTTATTAAGCACAATGCAATCCAATCGATCTTTGTACTGAAAACACGTGTGACATCCTGGAATATCCTCCATCCTATTTTAACCACCCCCCCCCCCCACCCCGCCACCCCCGGATAATCTAGGACATCCTAGAAAACCCCCCTCTATTTTAAAGTATCCCCCCCCCAGCTCTATGTCACTTTCTTTAGCAGTGATTGTCAACCTTTTTCCAGGAAATTGCCCCCTTAGACTGCAAATTTTCCTTCATCGTCCAATTCTTCCCCCTATTTCCCCGAAAAGAAAAAAGACAATAAGCAGGTTGATGATTCATTATAAAGCAGAGACCAATCTTTATCAAATGCACTAAAAAAAAATGTTCTTTTCTATTCATCAAACCCATCAAAGCATGCCGTTGAAGAAGTCAATGATTGTCATGTATTCGCTCCCCACATCGCTTACGCCCACCATGCTGGTTCCCCCATCCCCACATCGCTTACGCCCACCATGCTGGTTCCCCCATCCCCACATCGCTTACGCTCACCATGCTGGTTCCCCCATCCCCACATCGCTTACGCTCACCATGCTGGTTCCCCATCCCCACATCGCTTACGCCCACCATGCTGGTTCCCCATCCCCACATCGCTTACGCTCACCATGCTGGTTCCCCATCCCCACATCGCTTACGCTCACCATGCTGGTTCCCCATCCCCACATCGCTTACGCCCACCATACTGGTTCCCCATCCCCACATCGCTTACGCTCACCATGCTGGTTCCCCATCCCCACATCGCTTGCGCCCACCATGCTGGTTCCCCATCCCCACATCGCTTACGCTCACCATGCTGGTTCCCCATCCCCACATCGCTTACGCTCACCATGCTGGTTCCCCATCCCCACATCGCTTACGCTCACCATGCTGGTTCCCCATCCCCACATCGCTTACGCTCACCATGCTGGTTCCCCATCCCCACATCGCTTACGCTCACCATGCTGGTTCCCCATCCCCACATCGCCCCCGTTCCTCGTTTTCGCCCTACTTGTCGCCCTTTTCTTTGTTTTCACCAACCCTCTTCCCCCCACAGACTAATAAATAACCAGACTGGAAACACAAGCTTCGGGCTGTGTCGTTTTTTACGGAAGTTAATGAGATGCGGCCGCATAACCAACGTGGCCGCCGCTCGGGAAATTCCGATTTTAGTTCTATCTGCATTAGAAATTTCTTTTTATTTGTCAATATTGGTTGTACATGTATTGATAATGCATTGTCTTGCCTATCCTTTCATTTTATTGTCTACAGCTGCCTTTTTTTTATTGTTATAAATTATGACCGTCTGGACTTTTAACGACAGCTGCATTGTAACTGTGCTGAAGCGTCGGTCGCAACCGTAAATCTAATGTGGCGAATGGTTCATGACCTTTCGCTGTTTTGTGACGTCACACAATGGGATCATCCAGTCTGTTTAATTTATTAGTCTGTGCTTCACCCCGGAAATCAGAATCCTTCCCCCCCCCCCCCCGGACGATATCGTCCACATTATGAACCACTACTGTTCTAAAGTTTTAGTGACATCACAGGTGGGGTTGCAGTGGCTCAAGGTCAGTAGGACACTCTGCCCATCCCATGAGTAAAGCTGACAAAATGCAGTGTGTGCATTGTAACATAGTAGGGAAAAACAGTTGTTGAGGCGTGGATTAAGGTATATTAATCTAGCAGCCCCGTTCACATTTGCTGATTGTGTATTGAAAGTATTGAAAGAAGAGAAAATGATGCGGGGGTGATAGGGAGAAGGAGGACACACGCGAGTTTTATGCTATCACTATATAATGAAACGATAGACTTCCAAGGAGGGAACCCGCAGAAAAGGAAAGAATGTCTCAGATGAGGCTGAAAGAGATGGAAACATTAGAATGTTATGATTAAAACCAGGATGCAATTCCCTGTGATCCAAAATAACTTTCTAAAGGATCTCTTGCTCAGAACAGGCTATGTCTGTAAAAAGTGTTGGACCTGGAAGGCAAAAAATTTGGGACTGTATGGGTACACTTGAATGGGATCAGCTGCTTGTCACTGAAGACATCTTCACCTTGACACATATTGGAAATTTGGACATAAGGATATTTTCTGTGATGTCAATTTTCCACTTGGTACGTGTATATCTAACGTCCTGCAAGAAAAGGGCTTATAAATCTTTAACAAAAGAAGTTTCTAGAAAAGCAAAGTTATCTGTTTTAATCTGCTGCAAAGATTCACTGTTACGTTCGTATTTTCATGTTTTGAGAATGGTAAGTTTGCTAAACTAAATAAGAGACCATAAAGTGAACAATTTACAAACCAAACGCTAAAAGGCCATTTTGGCGAGAACACCTACATAAGTCGTTTTGTCACAAGAGTTGCGGAAAGCCATATTTCTAAGAAAAAAAGAGTTCAAAGATTTTGTTCATACAGATGAATGAATTCCTTCATCTTCACCATTCTGATTCATGCTAGCCGAGTTTTATTCTGAGACCAGAAGCGAAATGTAACATTGATCAAATCCGGGGGCTCTTCTAAATTTGTGAGTTTCAGGAATTCTGGTCACTTTTTCAGAATTTCCGTGCACTCCTGCCAGCATACACTTTCAGACAGAGTAGCAATCGCTGTTCAATTTCCGTAGTTAAAATAATTATAGTAAATAAATAATCAGTGTTGTGTAATTCCTCTATTATGCTTATTAAACTGCACTGGTTATCAGTTAGTTGCGAATTCAGTAAGAAATAGCAGTTCTGTGCTACAAGTGCAACTGCACCACCTTACCTTTCCACCCTGGCAGAGCCCTACTCACCATCTCGTTCTTTAAGATCAAGCGATCAGGGCCTTCTTAAGATTTTTAACTGCAAGTCAAAGAAACTAGGAGGTAGAGCATTTACACACTGTGCCCCGCACATCTGGAACTCACTGCCAAAATCATTGCGAGAAGCATCTACCAAGTCAAAATTCAAAACTGGTCTAAAAACCCACCTTTTTAAAAAACATTTTCAGTTGTGAAGTCTCATTTCCAATCCATTTATTTTCTCAATTCATTTTTATTTTGCTGTTTTATTGTTTAATTTCTGCCTTATAGTATGTCATGTGTGTGTCTATGTATACAATGTATGTCCAGCCGAGAGAGAGGGTGAGCGAGAGAGAGTGAGAGAGAGAGAGAGAGAGTGAGTTGCAGATGGAGAGAACACGACTTTCTGTAAAGTGCCTAGAGCATATTGTTTGGATTGGGCGCTATATAAATGATCTTCATTATTATTATTATTATTATTATTATTCAAAAGAATTTGAAATATTTCTGCATAAATTCAATTTCATATAGTCTTACGACTGACAATGATTTTTTTGAAAACAGTATCTATTGTTCTAAAAATAAACTTGAGGCAGCGTACTATTTTATTAGGTTCTCTTCTCCGATAACTAGCAATCCTACTGAAATCCGATATGTAAGACATACCAAATAATGATAATAATAATAATAATAGAGTACATCTATTTAGAGGTGGACCCAACTTGCTTTACAATGAAATAATGACACCTGTCTGTCTGTCTCTCTCTCTCTCTCTCTCTCTCTCTCTCTCTCTCTCTCTCTCATGCACAAACAAACAATACATACACACACTCACACACACATACACACACACACGCACGCAGAAACACACACGCACACACGCTCGCACGCACACCCACACACACGCACGCACACCCCACATGCACACACACACACGCACATGCAAACACACACACGCACTCTCTCTATTACACTCACAATACAACACACACTCACTCACACACACACGCACACACGGACAGATTATTACACATGATTTTAATGCACCGATTCAAAGCAAAACGCCTGCAGGAAGACATAAACTGCCCATCGAATTGGTGCGCCGCTTGGGTAAAGGGGGCCTTACGTCAGGGCACAGATCTCTGTAGCCTACATCAAACTGAACCGCATGACTGTATTTTAAATATTAATTTTGGCCAACAGATCTTTGGGAACTAAACTTCTGAATCTGAATTTGGCCAATATTTGGGAATTGCTTACTTTACAGGGCTGTAACTCATGACGTACTGGTAAAATCAAGATGAAACTTAGGTGACTATACCAAAAAACGAACGATTTAGAACATCACACAAAAACTTCAGATTGACAATATTACCTTAGTCCCATGTTGTCATGGCCGCCCTCAGTAAACACAATATGAAAGACTGAATTTTGCCCCAAATAGATGTGACCACATACAGTGTGTCAAAAATTGAGTCTTATTTCTTTAATCTGAACGTCAGTAAATAAAAAAGGAACGAGGCCTATGGCCTCTTGTTTTATTGTTGTCAGCCTCACACTGACAGTACCAACCGCCGGTAAAATGTTTCTAGGTCACGCTGGGCCTGTTACATTGCACTGCAGTGCAAGCTTATTGATAATGCCTTCCGGTGTGGTATCCTAGATTATCTCCCCCCCAATCTATCCCCCCTGATATTTCAGAATATCCCCCGGATAATCTAGGATATTCTAGAATAACCCCCGGATATTTTGGAGTATTCTGGTTTATCCCCCGGATATTCTAGAATATCCCCTATATAACAGTTTATCCCCCGCGGTTAAAGTAGGATGGGGGATACTTGCCATACTATTTTATCCCCCCCCCATAATAAATTATCCCCCACATTTTTTGTTTGTTTTTTGGGGTAGCCCCCCCCCCCTGTTTTTTTTTATTTGTGTGTTTTTCGGTCTACAATCTTTCTCTGTCACACACACAAAACATACACAGAAAAAAAAACATATATACACAGAGATTATACGAATTATATGAAATGGGGGAATTTCAAACGTTGATCTGAAACTGTTTTCACACATTTTTACAGATTTGCGTACACGAATTGTTTTGACATTTAAGACAGTGACAAAATTGGTTAGCTCTAGTGGTCGGCAGTTACCTTCTCGCTATTTAAGGTCTCTGATATCTACAACCATGTTTGTCTTTTATGTGGATGACAAAGAAGTTGTAAATGAATAACATTAAAAACTGAATTCTGGTGAAAATCCGCTTCATTAATCCTCAAAAATTGAAGCAGTACCCAAAGTTTCATCATTTTTTGGTCAAGACGTAAGGAGGTTTTTTTCTTTTTTGATGCTTTATGATTTTGTTCGGCAGGCAACCCTTCAAAAATGTCTTCGCAAACCCTCCTTGAGGTCACAATACCGGGTGAAAACAATCCCCCTGAACACAGAAGATCCCAACAAAAGAAACACGACACTTGATTTGGGCTTTCACCAAAAAAAAAAAGGGGGGGAGGGGGGGGGGGCTCTCTTTATGTCTGACTTCCCATAGTTCATATGAGTGTCTTCAGGGAGGGTAGGGGGCAGGGTGAGGAAGTCGGAAGAGGATAGAGAAGTTAAAACGATACGATTTACTTGCATAAATCTGCATATTGGCAACCGAGAGGGAGAGCGAGAGGGGGAGTACTGAGGTTAGAGAAATGACACGATAACGTCCATATTGTGCTAGGATTAAGGAAGCCGATAGATCCAACGTAACAAAAAGACAGGACAGAAGATGATCCTACCAGAGCGCCCACCACCACCTGCAGAGAGAGAGAGAGAGAGGGGGGGGGGGACACACACACACACACACACACACACACAGACAGACAGACAGACAGACAAAGACAGAGAAAATGTTGAAGAAATAAATAAAAACAACATTTAACGGCAGAGTGTGAAGAAGCTAATTTTACAAGAGAGGGAAAATGTCTTACTTGCTACATGTTACATATCTTATATTGTGCATTTGCATTCGTTTGATTCATTTGAATGATTTTACTTGTAATGTATGGTTAACGGCATGATGAAATTACTTGTTCCTGATTCTATACCTTCACCTCTACGTAATGTGTACAGTACAGTCTCCATCTGGTACTGACATAAATCTCAGGAAAAACACAGGCTAACAATTTCTAAATTCTACAGAATTTGGGAACTCTACTCTTAACTGCATAGTATTAAACGTTTTTGAAACATCCTATCTAAACGTCAGTGCTATCGAATCATTAAAAGAGGTTTTATAATAGAAAGTCCGTTACGGTAGTGGTGTCCTGTTCAACTGGCATTTCTTTTCAACTGTATTTCCTTCAGTCCATCATAGTTTGTCCTGCTGAGATATTTTTTTTTTTTTAGAAAATCCTCAATGAAGGCCTTTAAAAAATGATTTAATTCTTGTCTGTTTGAAAAGGGGTGCCTTTTTTTTTTTTTTTAAATGGGTCTTGAGTTTCACTTTCAATCGTTCTAATCAACTGTTCCCCTTAGATTGACAGGGTTCCCTCTCCATAGGCCTTCTACTAGGTATGTATGCTAATTTTGGTCTGTCATTTCTAATCTATGTTAAAATTAAGTCCTTTCTGTACAGAAGTTATGAACATAATAATTATGAAACTTCAAACACCGACTTCTCAAAAGTCGATGCAACAGAGTAAAAAACCTTGTCATTCGATAGGGACAAATTGTCACAGACGTCCACATGATATTGATGATTTCCATGGGTTTTTGCGTTCACTAGATTGGTTAGTAAGGGTAACGTCATTATAGTCATGTTTCTCTTGTCACTGGAGTATCTAAGAAATTAAAAGTAAATAGTTGCTGTGTGGCTTTCTCTATTCCATACCACTTCTTAAAGTTTTTCTGATTACCTCTACAACAGTGCTGGGGTTGTAAATACAAATTTTGAAACATTTCTGTGATTTATAGGCTGTCAAAACTAACTTCTCCAATGCACTTTTCTTAGACGTAACAGTGACAAAAAATAAGGGCAACAACAACAAAACAAACATTCATGTTTAATAATTATGATACATGTACGTAAAAAACTAATTGTCGAGGAATACACTTGTATCACTTAGTGTAGTTCTTATTAAATTAGTTCTCAAGTCATTTCGACTTGGAGCATGCAACATTCACAAGAACATCCCATTGTTTTGTGTCAGTGTTATGCAAGAAATGTGGGACCCCTCACTTCTGGCTCACGTGGAACAGTCACAAGGAGACGAACTAGTTTTTTTTTTTTTTTTTCTCTTAAAACTATTGGCCCAAGATATTAATAATGTTTCAGGGTGGACTAATGCATTTTCAAATTTTGATGCATGTGTGACAATTTTTGGTCGATCTTTCGAGAATGGCTCATTTCAAGAACAAAAAGAGCATGTAACATCCATGTTAAATGGCCTTCAGTAGCTGTGTGTGTGTGTTTGTGTGTGTGTGTTTGTGTGTGTGTGTGTGCGTGTGTGTGTGTGTGTGTGTGTGTGCGCGCGCACGCCCGAGCACACGTTTATGTACTACATATGTGTTTCTATAATTTTGCTTAGAACATATTCAAGAAGATAATAATATAATAATGGGCTCTGTCATTCTATCTGTCTGCGTCTCTGTCTGCCTGCTGTCTGTCTGTCACACACACATAGACAAGGCGATCTGTCTTATTTCCTCCTTATATTTCCATACTGTGAAGTTATGATCAAACGCACAAACCGGGGCACAGTAAGCGCACAAGAAAAGACATCAGCATTTGATTAAACAACCTGTAAATCACGAAAAAGAAGTTTTTCATTTTTGATTCCTCACAGTAACATAAGGCGAGGATCAATTGTTTTATATCCCTCCTGCATTTTAATAAAGGCGTTGTGTAATAACACTACTTGTGACAAATAGAATCGTTGGTGGGAAGATACTACAATTTATGGCCTAGAAGTTGTGAAGAAAGATTACCACTGTTAGAAAACCTAGGCGTGAAAATGACACAGAGATCTAGAAAATAAAAGGAGCCTAGCCTATTTCACGCTCTCAGGTATATTCTGGGCTAGACCAGTTTATACCCGGGGGTATACTTTGGGTTAGGCCAAACTATATCCCACAAGTCCAGATTATATTCCCATATTCAGGCAAAATATTCGAGAATACAACATTAAGTTTTTTAAATGTTATTTCACCCGCAAAATGACATACTCTTATTCACTATAAGTCTATATATATAACACATAACTGCAATCTTTCAAATGTCCTGCAAACTAATCCAATGCCTTAAACCTTGAGCTACAAGAATTGTTTACCTTTCTACAAATAGGCTATCAAAGAATTTACTAACAAGAAATGTTCACGCAGTATGATCCATCGAATTTTTGCCGCAACATACTATAAATTTCATAATTACTTTATACAATGCACTGTTGTCTCAGTAGATTTAATCTGTCAGCTTACACAATTATCAAGGGTACTTTACTAAAGCTTTCTGTCCAGTTCTACTTGAATTGTTAAAAACATTAACACATTTTTTTAAACATATAATTGATACACATACATTGTTACTTATAGATTCTAGAATGATATGTATATCATTTTTAGATTATCCCTCTTATCTTTATGTAATTCCAAGATGATGGTGATGATGATTCTGATATTGATATTTCTCTTTATTTCAAGTGTAAATAAGATTTGGTGTTCTTATTGTTATTACTGTATATTGCTGGTTAGCATTCTGTAACATTTCAAGCGGGTCTGGACAGCTGGAGTTCATTATGTGAAAAAAACTGAGTGTGTATTTAGCTTTATATGAAGTATTCAATATCTGCTGGATGATGGAATGGCACCATCTGTCACTTGGGTTATTAAAATGTTGCTTTTTTCTATGTGTGTTCTTTTCCGACCTTTTCTCCATGCATCATTGTAACTTTGTAGGCAGATCTGATTGTTCTGACATATCAAGCACATTTCTGATTTTCAAAAATTAAAATAAAATTCAGATGACTTTACATTTACGAGTCTTATAATTATTTCATACCTTGCCACTAAGTGCATGTCAGTGGTGCCAAACAAAAAAATACAATGCATGTTTAATTCATGGACAACTAATTATAAATATAAAAAAACAACAAAAAAAACCCAATAATAATACCAATGGACACCAGTAGAGTTAGTGTTAAAGTCTAGACATAATACAGCAATTTGAATGGATTTTCAATCTTTTTGTATATCAATGCTTTTTAATGCATGTTTATTTCCCCTTAAATGTATTCTCAGTTTACAAGAGTCAAGAAAATATGCTTCAATAAGATATCTGATGAGAGTGATAGTGAACAATTTAAACTAAGGTTGAAATAGACCGTGGTCGTTTAAAGAAAAGAATAGGAGGTATAATCTGGACTGGGGGGGGGGGGGTGTATTCTGGGCTAGGCCAGTTTAACCCCGGGTATAGCCTGGCGGGGGGGGGGGGTATAATCTGGCCTGCTACACCGGCAACCCGACGGAAATCCGATTGTATAGCGCTGACATCAAATTTGTATAATATGAATTATGTAGTAATGACATCGTTCCCATGTACATTCGTAGGTTGCGACATCATGCCGACATCGTTCTGATGTCCTTAACCTGCTCTTACGTTCATCCTGCCAATCCTATGGAAATCCTTTACGAATCTTCGTCGGATTGACGCAGGAATGTTTGCTGGGGTAGACTACACAAACCACATCTACTTCAGTAGTACTTCTTACTAAAACTAGAATTAAACGTCCTATGAGACAGTTTATCGTTTTAAAACCTTCTCCTGCAGAAAATGATAACATGAAGATCTAGAACTGTAACAGTTGAAGCTGATAGGAAGAAAGCTTCAGTGTCTAGTAAAATTTTACTCTTCTCAGACTATCCTGTTGACAAGACGAAAGACACATTTTTTTAAAATGTAAATGCTAAAGTTAGTTCTAGACAAAAAGATCTAGATCTAATGAGTACAAATTAATGTCAAGTAAGTCTGGCTTTACCAAGATAAATTAAAGCATTATGATAACATGTAGAACAATGTTTTATGGTGCTTCTCAACACGTGCATTATATTAAAAGTGATTTCCTTCATACATGGTGAAAATAATACTCGACTCACCAGTTTATGTCCAGGCCCACATGGGGTCAGCTCTATGTTCCCTCAGGTCTACGTTCCCTCGGGTCTATGTTCCCTCAATTCGGCTCTATGTTCCCTAAATTCGGCTCTATGTTCCCTCAATGTTCTCTCAGGTCTATATTCCCTCAGGTCTATGTTCACTCAAGTCTATTGGTGTTTCTACAGGGGAGCCAACCTGACATTTTCTTTTGCACGACAATAATTGTAATAGGGTTAAACTTTTGTTGATAAAATCTCTCAGTTTTACTCATTTTTGTTGTTGTTGTATATTAGTTATTTTTTTTTTCATCGAAGTTTCATTTTCGCACTTGTTTGTGTGCTTGTTTGTTGTTGCGTGTTCATGATTTTGTAGTTGTTGTTTATCACAGTGGAATGCTTTTGTTTTGTTCTTCACATATACTACTGTGTAAAACTGCCTTAATTCAAATTTCTAGTTGTTAAGCAATAATGAGTGGAAAGTTGTATTGAAATTTGTCTATTCAAAGAATAGATTCTTGTTTGCTTATTGCTTGTCTGTTGTTGGTTTTTCACGTTTGGTGTTTTTGTTTTGGTCGATTGTTTTTTTGTTTCTATCTTTGCTTATTTTTGCTTGTTTGTGTATTAATTACATCTTTTTGAAAACAAATAAGTTTGAGCTACGGTGCTGATAATTGGAGAAAACAATATCATGAGCTTTCTCAAATTCAGTATTTTATTTCTTGTTTTCTCATTAATTAAATGAAGAATACGAGTTATTAAATGTTCTGATCTTTATATCTTGTTTGTTGGGTTGGCTTATTGCTTTTAGGCCTATATCTACGAATATAACAAGTTTGGTATTTTGAGTTCTAGTTTTACGCCCCACTTCAGCTGTATTGGAGGCCAGGTTGAGGGAACATTGAGGGAACATAGACCTGAGGGAATATAGACCTGAGGGAACATAGACCTGAGGGAACATAGACCTGAGGGAATATAGACCTGAGGGAACATAGACCTGGGGGAACATAGACCTGAGGCAACGTAGACCTGAGGGAATATAGACCTGAGGTAACATAGACCTGAGGGAACATAGACATGCTTCCGCCCACATCAAATGGTTCAGTGTCATCTCCACTGCTGAGATCTTACTCCCTGGGCTCAGGCCTTTTACTTTTCGCAGATTCAAATTGGTAGGACTTCATCTGTTGTTGTTGTTTTTTGTCATTGCACCTAGCAACAGCGCACAGTCCATACCCAGTTTAAATAGCTCTTTACGTGGATTTTTATAGTATATGTGACGTAGCGCACAAATCGTCGCGTTGAAGTGCTAATCGCCGCGAAAAGCCGGTGGTATTTGGAAGCTTTTTCTTTAACAAAATAAACACACAAAATCATTGTCTATGTAGCAAATATCAGTCTCGATGTGATAAATAGGTGTCAGAGTGTGTTTTGAGCGATTAAACCAGCACGCATAATTTACCGCTCACGTGCCCTTTGAAAGTCGGAAAGAAAGAAAGATAACGAATGACACAGGGAAATGAAGCAAATGCTGTGTACCAAAGGTATATTGAACAGCCAACAAGAAAACAAAAATAATTTTCTTTCACTCATAGGGTGGCACACTTTTCTAAAACCCTCTAAAGGAATATTATCAGTTCTGTTGTCTTAAGTCATTTTCTTTCACCCACAGAAATCTTAATGGCGAAATAAAATTAAAATAGGTAAAAGATGCCATACAATTTCATGGGTTTACTTCTCGGACATGATCGATATATCAGGTTTTATTCGGCATTTTTCCTTTCCAATTGGCTCGTTGCTTCTGGGCTGAGAGATTCCAAGATGTCATAATTATGATTCGCAAGTTATTCGTGTGGCTCCATAAAAGGCTTCTGAAGGTATAATATTTCAAATACGAAAATAACAGCAAATATTACGTGACAATAGATATTGAACCGATGTTAGGTAAGCATACAGCCAGGGGCGAGGCTTCCTCATAATCAAATAATCAATGATTACCCTTCGAATATTAATTCTAGAATTACTACGGTTTTCAGATCGAGCCCAACTCCAAGTCCATTTAGTCAGTTCAGCATTCTATTCTACCTCGCTACTTGCGTTGGTTATAGTCCAATATCCTCCACCGAAAAGCATCCTTATAGGGACTTACACATTATGAACTGGTCCATGATCAGTGATTAACAAAGAAAAAGAAGACTTGACTACATACAGAAACTAGCTTGCCCACAGCCTGTATTCGTCGAAGCGGCCCGGCAGACAGCAGAATAATGGGGGGAAAATAGAATTATAATCAAAGTTTGACCTGATTTTACCTATGTATGTTCTTCACTCTGCGGTTGTCTCATCCTAATCGAAGAGTAAAGAGTAGAGTGAAAAAGTTTGTGTGAATTTTTTTGTGTTTAAGGTAATCTAAGAATAATTTACTCTACGCACAGCAAAAGTCACCAAAGCATTATAATATAGTCTAGATCTAGTCTATATAACTGTGATCAAAATCAGTCGAACATATCAAGAATATCAGTTCACTCGATAGCCACTTCTCGGAGATCGCTGCACATTGTTGTGTCACAGAGATGCCTCTTAAGGGACCGTTCACATATTATGTCATCAAAAATTGACTAATTTTGACACCTCTCCCCCCCCCCCCCCTTTATCATCACATGTCATCAAATGGCTATCCCCCGTTACGTTTGATGACGTAATCAAAACTTGACAAATAACGACTAAAAATACCTGTATAGTGCTGTTTGCTATTTATTTTAATTCAAACTAACAGATTAATAAAATAAAATCAATAAGAGCTTTTTATATAGCGCTTAATATCCACTAATGCTCTGAGCGCTTTACAAGGTGTCCCTGACAGGCTGATTCAACTATTTAGTAGTTCAAGGTATTGGTTGATCAATTAATTAGTTATTTTATTGGCAAGTATTATAATAAAAATATGAATTTGATCTATGTATTTGTTCTTCTTTTTCAATTTTACCAAACCACATTGATGACATCATCTTTGGACTCAACACCCCCCTCCCCCTTGTCATCATTTGTCATCATTCAAGAGACCCCCTCCCCCCTCCTCTTATGTGATGACATAATATGTCAACGGTCCCTAAGCACTTTCTGCCATTTAATGTTAATAGGTCCATTTCGAGAAACTTTATGGGATGGTAGAATAACACAATCTCTGGCTGTGAATATGACAATGAAAACTTGTTTAAAAAATGGATAAAAAATGTCCGTTTATAAGCCTGTTGGTATGAATGAATGGTATTTTCAGATTAGTTTAGCTGGTAAATTGCTGCATTCCTGTCCTGTTGACAAGAATAGTCCGCGCGACAGGGAACTCTTTAGATTTTGCAATGCATCGCACCCGTTCCATTGTTTTAGTCGTATGTATGCATTTCTATGTGAATTTGATGTAGTGAGACTTCCTAATAATAATAAGGATCTTACTAGCTTAAATTCTGATTACCCTCTGCTGGGGGCCACGCTTCGCCCCTGCACAGCACCCACTCTTGCATTTACAACCACTGTGTTATATATTCAATAGACGAATCAATAAATATAATGTATATAACAAAGTAGCCGATGTGATAATAATGTCTGTAATTTGGTCACACTAAAAAAACATTTGCCCCCCTGCAACCCAGTTTAGCACGGGTGCCCTCTGAGGACTTATCTGCGCAAGTGACAGAGACGGGGCGAAAACACTAAAGAAATGGGGTGAAATGAATTCATATTTCTGGAAAAATCATATAAGTCGAATACCTAAACACGCCCTCGTCATTTAAATCAAAGTATAATGAAAGAAGCACGCACGCACACTCACACACACACACACACCTAACTTACACACATACACTAAGTAAATCTAGACTATTTTTTACACATAAACGGCCCTTGACCTCTTTCAGTAGAATATAAAAATGTGTTTCATTTTTTTCCCCATTAATATCCAGCAATGACACATGTAGGCCTATTGTTCTTTCCAATGCTGCTGTTTCTAACATTCTCGTGCCAAGTGTTCTATAACTTAAACATGTCAGTTTTTGTTTGCGCTGTCATCAGTTGTGATGAAACATAAAATCGAACTGATAGATTTGAAACATAACAATAAAGCAGCTTCAGGGGTGAAGCGCGTGTAGAGAGGGCGTCATCACCTTTATATAAATTCAATTGCGTTTCAGGAATTTTTTTGCCTGTAGAATGATAGCGTGCTGTTTGATTATAGTTTTTTGCCGTTTCTCAAATTTTATACTCCAAAAGTTATGTAATTTTAGAGTATAGTGATGGCTCAGATTGAATAATGCCAAGTCCCCACCACAGCCATCACGTCGAATTAATTTTGAATGTAACAGCCTGGGAGTGCGCTGAAGTAGTGAGTGAGTGGGCACCAATAGATGATGGATCGCAATAATATTGGTTCAAAACGCTAAAACTGGGTATCATCTCTCCATTTTGATATCCCTCGTTCATTAGATTAAAAAAATTTGTTCATCCATTCCCATACCATGTGCACCGATTTCTTCGTTATGTCTTCTCCTCCGTTCGAATCAACCGAGCGCCTTTTGGTTGGTCATATCAAGCCGATCCAATTCTGCTTTCTTCCCACACCACGCAGTTATAATTAATTTTGATTGTATCATCATCCACGTAGCCTACATACGAGTATCCTTTACTTTCTTTTCCTCCCCCACACAATAAAGGCCAGCAGTTTGATTTAGTTTACCTGCAGCCAAGGCCTAGACTTTGGCAGCACACAGTGTTGATACAAGAAGGCTCGTTTCGTGCCACGTATCTGGTAGACGATGAGCACAGCGGGGCAGTTTCATTTCATTCGGTCATTCTTTCATTCTTTTATTCCTTGCGCTCAGTCTATCCCTGCAGATTCCTAGTCATATTCCCCGCCTCTTTCGAAATCCCCGAATTCGCTGTATCAGATCGTTACCGTGTCTCCTTCTCCTCCCCCCTCCCCACCCCCTCAAATTTTGGAATATTATAAATTTCATGCTCTGTACCTACTTTGGATGTAGTCAGTTTTGTGTCTAATAATGCTATGTGCATGTGCTGTAACACTTGTGATATGAAGGGCTCCTTCTTCTACAAATGCTCTTTAAAAAGTCATAAGCATTTTGGGTTGATGATATTCATAATATTGATTTTATAAGGACATAATAATCAAATCAAAGGAAAATCTGTAAAGAAATACTTTCAAATGTTTGAAATCACAATTCCTTAAGTTTACCTGGGAATAATGCTTGGTAACAATGGTAAGAAAGCTGATTCGATGTACTTTGAGGGGATGTGGCAACCAATTAATTATCATTAAATTGCCTGGTTTTGCTAGACTTCTCAGTTCAAACTGAGACAATAGACGACGACCACTTATATTATTAAAATGCTCCATTCTCTTTACTAATTAAGAACATAAAATTGTGAAAAATATAAACTTTCCTATTCCCCTTCACCCTCCGTGTGTCCCTCACATTAATAAAATCAATGAGACGTGACAATAATCAATGACATGTCAAAAACATTTCGTGCACATAAATATGATTACTGATCCGCAGGAGGAAAAAAAAATCTCCCCCTCTCTCTCTCTCTCTCTTTCTCTCTCTCACTACTACTGGTTAGCTCTCCCGGAATCTATGACCCATGGGACCGTCCAAACTGACCAGACGCATTTCAAGAAGAATGCTGTTACAAGTACGTATGTCCCCCCCCCCCCTTTTTTTTTGTCCTAGGAAAATGTCTTTTAAAGCCTTTAGTGACTCCAGAACTAGAGAGTTTCTCCCGAAGTGCTCTTAACAACAGCCTTAATTAAGATCTTTTTGTTTTCCTCCCTGTTATTTTTGGTTGAACGGGTGAGGGGCAGGATTAGGGATTCGATAAGATTTAGGGTTGCGGATAAGGACGGGGTTAGGGGTAGTACGTATACGTACGCCCCCCCCCCCACCCCCTCGCTTGGGGTGAGCACGAACGTATAACAACAGTGAAATTTCATGAAACGCTCCCCAGCCGTGCCAAATGCTCATGTTTTCGCCATATTTGGATGGGAAGTTAGCCTTGGGCGTTTTCATGAAACCGGCCACAGGTAATTTAATTCCGTTGCCGAGGACGAAACAAGCCGGTACAACTCTTGCTGGCGCTATTTTTATCGAGCCTAGCTGCCGGGTTTAACACACAAGGAAAAATGAAAGAAAAGAGTTAAGACTTACCTTACGATTCACACAGTCTTACCGAATGCTATAGCAATCCACACAGAAAAGTCTCTTGTTCCACCACGCACGCACAATTAGCAAAACTTGCCAAATACCCACTATGGTAAGCAGAGAAGCAAATCAGCTCGACCGACGTCGATGCGCCATTCACCGGAAGTGCTGAAAATACAACTTGACATCATTCAATCTCTGCAGCGCATACATTACAGGTATCAACTCTCTTAAAGAACTCGGCTGGTTTTAGAGGCAAGAAAGGGGGGGGGGGGTCAAAATAGGGTGGCAAAAAAAGATTGAAGCTAAGGGTTTGTTTCGAAAAATTGAATACAGTCATTATTCACCCCCCCCCCCCTCAAAAAAAAAACCGCCGACCGGCGCTGCACTGTAGCGACGACGTGTCTGCTCCAGTTATAACTGGGCTGCAATGGCACAAAGGCAAATATTCCAAATGGGATTAAAGAGTTATACAAATACAAATACAAATACAAATACAAATATTCTTGTAGATTTGTTTTGTATTTTTTGCAGGTTCCATTATGCTGTGCTATTTTTGCACCTAAACTCCACAACTAAATGGTCCTGATAATGTCAAGCTGCGGGGATCGCCTACGCTTTGTGCACACTGCTTTCGCAGGCTTGAGACGATACTGTCCACAGGCATAGATACACATAAAAACTTGGCGAAGGCAGCCTTAAATTACTTTTTTTCTGTAATGTAATCCAACTATTCATGCACTTTCCTGACGGGAACTTTAAATGTATGCATGCATTTCAGACGGATAAAACCCATTATTTAAATCGTGCTGTATCAGGTAACGCCTGCTGCAATTGTGAGCCTCATGCTTGGCTTTACTGAACTGCAGTCTATTTATGTCCTAGTGGAGAGATTTTTTATTGTTGTTGTTGTTGTTTAAATGCTTGGTTCTGTTTAACTTGTCCTTAGTTGAACCGTATTTTCTAATTCTAAAAGGAGAAAACCTATCACAGTACCAGTAAACTTGTTTCTCCTTCTAAAAAATTGTTCTTACGTAGATTTAAGAGTTCACTAAGACATTTTTCATGTTGCCAAATGTTGCTTTTGCCTTTGCTATTTGCGTTTTTATAGTGGTGATGTCAGTTGTGTCCGAACTGATCAGATGTCCAAGATACTTGAATTTGTCAACTTGTTTTATGTTTTCCCCATTGCGCTTCAGATTGAGAGGTCTACTTTCATTAGGATGTTTTGACACCACCGTACACTCTGGGTTTTTTTTCCGTTTAGATGGAGACCTAATGCTTTGTTATCTTTCTCAGCTCTGTCTAACAAGTTTTGCAGATCATCCGGTATGTTGGCCATTAACATTGCATCGTCAGCGTAACGTATATTGGTAAGTAATCCATTATTTTGTACTCCATTTGTATCTACAATGCATCTAAATAATGTTTTCGCTGTGCAGCCTTGTCTGACATCTTTCTAAATCTTGAAGTACTCAGATACAGCCCCATCTACTGTGATGCCTGCTGTTTGCTTGTAGTACAGATCCTGTACAATACGGAGGTCCTTCTGTTCAATGCCGATGCTGTGCAACATCTTACAAGGTATATCATGACTTACTGAGTCGAACGCCTTTGAATAGTCGATGGAACAGAGGAACAGATCTTTATTTTTCTCAATAGATCTTCTCCTGATTTTCCATTAACATTTTGAGGGTGAAATTTTCGTTTACAATAGCTTTACTAAACCAAATTGTTCTTTGCCTATTTCTAATAGAATTTTGGTAATTTGGCTCAGGATGCAGATTGTTCTGTGTTGTCCACATTCTGTGGCTCCCTGACTTCTTTTGGTAATCGAATGAAGATTGACGAACATAGTTATCCAGGCAGGCTCCCCGATTCATATGTTAGGTGGATGTGTTTTGAGAGGTCTTCTATTCCAAATTCTCCCAAGACTTCTAATATTTCTATGGCTACTCCCCCCTTTCCTCCTTTTCATCTCTTTCAATGCAGCCTCCTCTAATAATATCTCCTCACCATGAAATGCTGGGGGATCCTTACTTCTTTCAGGGTCTGAGTATAGATCACTCACATACTGCACCCATCTCTCTAATATATGTCACGAGTGGAGTGAGCGGGATTCAAGGATTACGGGGGCATGGAAGTGTAGGATTGACTCACGGGATAGTGAGGCTGCTCACCTATATTAACTTCTGTTAGTTAACGTTGAAGCGTGCATGTTGTGAGTGAAGTTGAGGCGTAGTAGAGGCAAAATCTGAATAGTCAGATCACTGCACGTTAAGAGGTCCCAGGGGACAGACGTGAGATCAGAGCAGTCGGGAGATTGTTGTGTGTTTTCCAGTGATGACTGGTGCCGGGGTCGGGCAGAGACGCCACCCGCGGTGAGCACAGGGGATAGGCCAGCATAGGGCCGAAGGCTACGCATAGGCCAGTGGAGTGAAGCTGTCGAGCAGGACAGGAGGGGCGCATGAGTCGTGGCAGTCTGGCCACAGACAGAGATGTGTATATAATTGTTAATGTGCTCTTAAGATATACTACATGTGATAGTGATATTCGACTGTACTATTGTGATATTAATGTGAATTGAACTATTAACGTGCTATTGCCATGTTGAGGAGCTCTTGGAATGCTCAGGTGTTATTGCCATAGGGAGGTGCTATTGAGAGACTGCGGTGCGAAAGAAATACTGTGTTATTAAGACATTGAGTGGAGAGGCTGAAGCCGAAGTGTCTTTAAAAGTAACTACCGGGTTGTGGACCCGAGGGAGAGTGCTTGAGGGAAGAAGGCCGTTGGACGGCAGTTGAATAGAGTAATATACTGTATGTCATTGCACTGTTATCTTTATCTTTATGTTTAATAAATGTGTGAGTCTGATGGGTTGTTCTGTTAAGTGTTATACGTGTTCGTTCGTGATTGTTGTCTTGTTATAATTTATTACATCTCCCAGTCTGGGATTTGTGACAATGGGGGCTCGTCCGTTGTGACACTCGTCCATTTAGTTTACCTGTAGTCATTTTGACATTGTGTATTCGTCATATCTAGTTGTTTCTCTGTTGTGCTAGGAATTCGTGCTGTTGTCTTTTGTTAGTGGGATGAATGGAAATTTCATGATGGTATAATTTATGTATATATATGAATATGTATTGATGCATGTATTTGATGCATGTATTGTTATGAATAGTTACTAATGTGTAATTAAATTTTCAGAGAGACAGTGTGTGTGCCAGCCTGAGAAGTCAAGCGGCCAGAGCTCCGATTAAGGGGAGGACTTAAACTCATAAAGCTGAAAGTTAAGTGAAAACTGAAATTTTATGCCCTGGATTGAGGGCTGTCTTTTCATCTGTCTTTTTCCCTGTTTTTGCTGTTTTTGTTGTAATTGATTATACGGGCGGTGGCGCGGGTTTGCTGTGGTGAACTTGGTTTTTCCTCTTCGGGAGGTGGGCTAAACTTGGAACCACGTTCATCACAGTGAACAGTTCTTTAGGGCTTTGTTATTGTTTAGTTGTAGCGTCGATATCTTCTCTGTTTCTGCAGGAAGACGTATTCTCTTGTCCCCTCTCTTACCTATCTGTAGATACGTTCTTTTTTTCAGGCTCTGTTCTTGTTCGTACCTTGTAGTGTAATCGGCGTATTAGGTTGCATTTTTTTTCCCATTATATTTTTTTTAGAAGTCTTTGTCCTAGTCTGGTTCGTTGTCCTTGATGTCCTTGTGGTCCTTCTACTGAATTTCCTCATTCTTATCTTTTCTATTCTCTTTTGTTATTTAATAGTGCTATACATTTTACATTTTGTTATTTAATAGTGCTATACATTTTACTTATTGCCATTGAGCTCAGCAGGTACAACCTGGACATAGTGGCACTCAGTGAGACCAGACTCCCTGATAGTGGCCAACTCAAAGAGCTCAGTGGTGGATACACCTTCTTCTGGAAAGGCAAGGGTGCAGTCGAACCGAGACAGCATGGTGTTGGGTTTGCAATTAAAAATGACCTTGTCAGAAACTTGCAGTCCATGCCAATTGAAATAAATGACAGGCTAATGACACTCAGGATCCCAGTTGGGAAAAGCCAGTCAGCCACCCTCATTAGCGCATATGCGCCCACCATGACAAACCCAGATGAAGCCAAAGACAAGTTCTATTCTGATCTAGAATCTGTCATATGCTCTGTCCCGGCAGCTGATAAGCTGATTCTCTTGGGGGACTTCAATGCTAGGGTTGGCTCCGAAATCTCAGCGTGGCCAAATGTTTTGGGCCCTCATGCAGTTGGTTCATGCAATAACAATGGGTTGCGCTTACTTACTTTGTGCGCTGAATTTGGCCTGTTCATTACCAACACAAATTTTAGTCTCCCCGTGAGAAACAGAACGTCATGGATGCATCCCCGCTCAAAGCATTGGCATCTCATAGACTATGTCATTGTGAGGAAGACTGACAGAAAGGATGTCCTTGTAACAAAGGCGATGTGTGGTGCCGAGTGTGGAACTGACCACAGACTCATTGTTTGCAAGCTCAGACTAACATTGAGGCGCAATAGACGCCCTCAGGGGAAAGCGCCACCTAAACGCCTAAATGTTTCAAAACTCTGCTCAGCTGAGAAACAGAGCGAGCTCTCATCAGAACTCTCCTCAAAATTGGATTGCGTGACTTTTGACCCTGAGAACATTGAACAGAGCTGGACTGACCTAAATACGACTGTACACTCTTGCGCCAGCAGCACAGTTGGTTTTCCTGCCCGCAAGCACCAGGACTGGTTCAATGATAATGATAATGAAATCAAAGTGCTCATCAAAGAAAAAAATAGTCTCATCCAAGCTCACTGCATGGACCCCTCTTCCACAGCAAAAGCTGATGCAGTGCGTGCATGTAAGGGTGTACTCCAGAAGAAGCTGAGGAAAATGAAAAATGACTGGCTTGAAGAGCGAGTAAGAGAAACTCAGAAATATGCCGACACAAACAACACTAGAAAGTTCTTTGAGAGCCTCCGAGCTGTGTTTGGACCATCCCGCTCTGGCACTACGCCACTTCTTGCGTCAGATGGTTCAACACGCATTGTTGAATTGAATGCCATAATTCAGCGTTGGGCAGAACATTTTGTACTTTACAAGACAACTTTGAACGTTGTTTGTGAAATATGGGGTCTGTAACATCAAAAGGTGACTCGTCTAAGATGTCACTGATGACACACCATTAGCCCCATTCCTGCCGTACACATAGCTCCACTTGACTTATAACTTCTTCCTGTCTCTTTCTGATGATGATTCATATCCTATGAATATCAAATTTATGTTCGTTCACCCAGTTCAGGTCAAATCTAGGCCCATTTATGTGTGTCATCGTGACGTCTCTGACAACCTTGATTTTTCAATTTAAATAGCAATACCTTCCTTGAACAGTTTCCTTCTGACTGTTTTGTATCAAGTGTATGTATACCTAATACCTATAGGTGAAACAACAGTAATACATTTGTTGTGAGCTAGCTTTAGACATGACCTGTTCCAAGACGTCACAGTGACACACATTTTTATGTTGTCTTGGTAAAGGTTTTGTGTCAAGGTTAATCTTATAATTGTCGTGCTGGGTCACGACTTGTTTTTTTGTCACGGTTTCGTTGATTATAGCCAGCGGAAATGTCCTTGAACTGTTTTCGTGAACAGTTTGTTTTTGTAACGCTTTTTCTTAGAGATGGAAAGAAAGTGGGGCAAGATAGAATAAATGGATAGGTTAGCAGTGACGGTGCAATTCTCGACCCCGTGATTTTGATGAACTCTAACAGGGGAAGAGAAGGGGTGAGTAAAGGGAGATAGTAAATTCGTACATAAAACGTAGAGGGTTTAGAGACTTTAGTAAGGGTTTTGACATGTTAATTTGCAGCCGGCCGCACAGTATATAAGCGCAGCCATTCCTATGTTTGATTACTCCATGCAGAAATATCCATCTGTGCAGGCGGTCGGCGGGATTCTGCCAGAAGAATCAGAAGACTGTAATATTCATGTCTATGTCCTTATAGACACTGAAATGAGACCATATGCTCTTTGTGAGAATTACCCACTGCTGTTATCTACTGTTCCCTGATTTCTGATCAGGGACCAAGTGTAAGTGTCTGCCTGTTGATTCAACAATGAACGTGAAGCTGACCTTAATTTTCCAGTAGGAGTGCTACCGAAGAATGCAAGACTTCCATGTATATTAACTTGCAACTAGATCTAGCATGAATGTCTGGCATACACATTTGTAAATTGAAATTGATGTGTCTGGATGAAGATGGGGATTGCCAGCCCATCCTAGAGCAGATCTAGATCTAACTTAACTACGTCAGTTTGTATTGACGAGTTTGATCCATTATAAGCGGTAGGCACAAATAACTGAGATAACATTGTCGTCTGAGACATTAGAATATTATTTGTTAGATAGTAGGCAGACTATATCTGAGAAATAGATAAGTAATACTTAAATTGTGAGTGAGTCAGAATGATATAATCTTTTAGGAATCTAGAGGAGACTTCTAGTGACATATTATTGAATTTTCATTTGATGCTGCTGATGTTGTCTTTTTAGTATGTAAGAGCTAGACGAAATTGTTAGGAAATAATAAGTAAATAAATTTGTGGCCCTGCAGGTCTGTTGATAAAACCATTCAGATTGTTATTAGTATGTGGCATGGTATGAACGAGTAATTCCTAAAAACCTCTCGATTTTTAAATGCAGTCGTAACCCCATAATTTCTTAATCCCCGACTCGTAACATTTTGCTTAAGAAACATTTGCCACAAGAGCCTCAGTTTGTTATTGATGGGCAAAAGGAAGTTCATGATAGATTTAAAAGCATTTTATTGACCACTTTTTCCAGACAGAACTCATTTCTCTGGGATGACAAGAAAAAATATGAACAAATCGTCACACTCAAAGATTTGTTACTCATGCACAGCACTGACTGCACAAATGCAATAACAAAGAAAGAGCCATTGTAGCATCTGCAAGCTATCCCTTGCCCTCCCCCGTTTTCTTGTTACACTGGTGAGCATGTGTTCATTTGACAACCGCCAGAGTGTACTGTACTCCGTGACCTGACCTTCTTTTCTAGTGAGTAGTTTTTTTCCTCGCTCGCTTGTTGTCAGGTGTTTTGACTCGTTAAGTAAATATTAGTATGTTCCCGAACATTCGATAACGTTGTGGAAACGAATGTTTACGCCAGATTTGGCCTTGAGTGATGTAACCTGATGACGTATTGATGCGTGATTGGTTAGTTTGTGCGAGGGCAAAGGTAACGTTTATTTCGGGAACTTTCTGTAGGGATGTTTATATATATAGACCTGTGTGAGTGGTTGGGGGGTGAGTAAGTGAGTTTCCTTTTGTGTGGCGTAGATATTTAGTTTCGCTGGTGTCTTCCTAGTAATTTATTGTTCACTATACAGTTATTAAACTTTAGTATTATTTAATCTATCGTCGGATCTCGTGTTTATTTATTTTACAGCTGTAATAGTTTCGTTTTCTAAAGGGTTGTAGTTAGATCAACTAACTCCCCCCTACTATAACGTGCTAGAACAACCTCAGCTGTTACATATTGGGGGCTCGTCCGGGATCCGACCATATTCGAGCGGACCAGATCAAAATTACTAGATTTATTTACATAGTTTATTGTAGGAATATCATCGACAAGCTATCTACAACATGTTAGAGGCTATTGGAAGGCTTAGCCAGGAAGCAGACGCCTTGGAGCTCATTGGGAAGGAGAGACAGAACTACATCCGTGAAGGCCTAAAGGAGGAAAGAATGGAGCAACTGAAGATAGAGGCTCGGGAGAAGGAGATGAACCACGAGCTGGAGATGGAGAGGATCCGCCATCAGCGTGGAGGCGAGTCGACGCAGGGGACCAGCGACCACGCCAGTTCTAAGAGACCCAAGCTACCTGCATTTCAGGACAAGAAGGACGATCTGGATAGCTGGTTGCTGCGGTTTGAGAGGTTTGCTGAGACAGCTGAATGGCCCAGATCCACCTGGACGACATCACTGTCTGCCCTGCTGACCGGTAGAGCTTTGGAGTGCTTCTGCAGACTACCGATCGACGAAGCCAAGGACTACGACAAGGTCAAGGAAGCGTTGCAGAAGAGGTACAACCTGTCAGAGGACGGATACAGACTCATGTTCAGACAAGGTAAGCCTGAAGATGGAGAAGATGTTGGAATGTTTTTGACCAGGATCAACACCTATCTAGAGAGGTGGATAAAGCTGTCGAAGACGGAGGAGACCTACGAAGGAGTGAGAGATCTGTTCGTCAGAGAGCAATTCATGGATGTTTGCCCACCAGACCTTGCAACCCATGTGAGGGAGAGGAAACCAAAGACGCTACAGGACATCGCAGATTCAGCGGAGGCGTACCTGGTAGCGAGGAACCGGACGCTCAGCGGGAGCGCCAGACTGCAGAGCCGGCCAGTGCGACAGAGGCCCAACGGAGACAGAAGCCCACAGGTCTGCCATAGGTGCCAGAGGCCGGGACACAAGGCGACGGAGTGTCGTGCAAAGTTAAACGACAAAGGTGAGTTCAGATGTTACCTTTGTGGAAAGCCAGGCCACGTTCGGAGGATGTGTCCAGCCCAGAAGGATATGGGACGAGGCAAGCCGAACAAGGCGGCGGCGGCCGTAGTTATAGCGGCGGACGAGTCGTCGAGACAGGATGCGACGACAGCTGACACCAGCATCAACGTTCAAGCGGTAATGAAGGACGGGAAGCTACAGTTAGCGGTGCCTGTTGCGTGCGGAGGATGCAGTGACGGAAGGACCGTGGAGAAGCTGAAGTTACCAGTGATGAAGGGCTTGATTGGAAATCGAGCGGTAGATGTCCTAAGAGATACCGGCTGTGAAGGTGTAGTGGTGCGGCGAGCACTGGTGGACGACGGACAGCTCACCGGTGGGAAGAAACTTATCGCGAGGATCGATAACTCCTTGCTAGCGGCGGAGGAAGCCGTTATCGACGTGAAGACGCCTTACCTGACGGGCAAAGTGACGGCGCTGTGTCTCCCGGAGACCATCTGCGACCTAGTAGTCGGGAACGTGGACGGAGCGAAGGATCCGTACGACCCTGATACTGAGGTGATGGTAGGAGCGGTGGCCACGAGGGCCCAGGAGAAGAGGAAGGACCGGTCTACGTCGCTGAAGGTGCCGAGGGAAGAACGGCACGCGGGAGTGGATAGAGAGGAACTTATCCGACTCCAAGAAGAAGACGAAGTCATTAGGAAGTTAGAGCAGAAGAAGATCCCAACTAATAGAGGCAATAAATCTGTTCATTTTGAGAAACATGGAGGAGTACTGTACCGGATCTGCAAGGACCTGAGACAGGCGACGGTTATAAGGCAAGTGGTACTACCCGAGAAACTGAGAGAGTATGTACTGAGTGTAGCCCACGACTCGATCGTCGGAGGACACCTCGGCGTGAAGAAAACCAAAGACAGAGTTATGAGCAATTTTTATTGGCCTGGAATTGAAGGTGACGTCGCGAGATACTGCCGCTCATGCGACATATGCCAGAGGACAGTGAACAAAGGAGCGACACCAAAGGTGCACCTGCAGAGTATGCCAGTAGTGGACGTACCATTTAGGCGAGTGGCCGTGGACTTAGTAGGACCTATCGACCCCCCAAGTGAAGGTGGACATCGGTATATCCTGGTGTACATAGACTACGCTACTCGTTACCCCGAAGCCACACCCTTGAAGAAGATCGACGCAGAAACGGTAGCAGAAGCCTTAGTGAACATCTACAGCCGTTTGGGTGTGCCCGAAGAGATCTTGTCGGACCAAGGGACCCAGTTTATGTCAGATGTCATGAAGGAAACGAATAGACTACTGGGAATTCAACAGTCGACCACTACAGTCTACCACCCTATGTGCAACGGGTTGGTGGAGCGATTCAACGGCACACTGAAGAAAACATTGAGACGACTGTGCGCAGAGCAACCCAAGCAGTGGCACAGATACATCAACCCGCTGCTCTTCGCATATCGTGAAGTTCCCCAAGAGTCGACCAAGTTTGCCCCATTCGAGTTGCTGTATGGGAGAACTGTGAGAGGACCCATGCACATCTTACGACAACTATGGACCAAGGACGTAGAGGAGCCGGAAACGAAGACCAGTTACCAGTACGTCATGGAACTACATGAGAGGCTGGAGGACACATGGAAGTTAGCGACGGAAGAACTCTCCAAGGCTCAAGGTAGACAGAAGACCTACTACGACCGGAAGGCGCGAGAGAGGAAGTTCCGCCCCGGAGATGAAGTGTTGGTGCTACTGCCGACGAACACTAACAAGCTCCTAGTCCAATGGAAGGGACCATATAAGGTAGTCTCAGTTGTCGGTGTTAACGACTATAGAGTCAAGATGGGTGCAAAAGAAAAGACCTTGCACGCCAACCTCCTCAAGAGATACATTCCAAGGACGTCAAAAGCAGCAGCAGTGGCAATAGAACCGAGACCTGTTGTGACAGAGATGTGTGGGATGGACAATAGTAGGAGAGATACCACGCCTGAACATGTCAACGCCATAAAGGACGGCGGCGGTGATAGTGCTGAGACTGTACTGGCAGAGGACGACCTGATAGACAAGAGTCAACCCGTGGAGTCAGCTAGCATGACAGTCATCGAGGACTGCGACCTGGAAGGCGACAACGGTGGAACGACGGAGGACCTTGCCGACCTAGGAAGCTGGGACCAGAAGGAAAGCTACAGAGATGTCCAGTATGGAACGCAACTGACATCGGAACAACGTCAAGAACTCTGCAATGTGGTGAAGAATTACCAGCACGTCTTCACTAATCTTCCTGGATGCTGCCAGTTGGGTGAACATCACATCGACCTGACGACAGAGGTACCAGTTCGTCAACGACCATACCCGGTGCCCTACGCAATGCGCGACTCATTGAAGGAGGAGCTTAGCACCATGGAACGGCTGGGCATCATACGAAGGAGCTCATCAGCTTATGCTTCACCTGTTGTTGTCGTCAAGAAGAAGGACGGATCCAACCGAGTCTGCATCGACTACAGGAGGTTAAACAAGATCACAGTATTCGACCCTCATCCGACAGCAGCGCCATTAGAAGTGTTTCAGAGTCTATCGAGAGGAAAATTATTCTCTCGGATTGACCTGAGCAAGGGATACTGGCAAGTGAAAGTTCGAGAGCAAGACATTCCCAAGACGGCGTTCGTCACCATGGGCGAACACTATGAATTCATTCGGATGCCTTTTGGGATGATGAACTCAGGAGCCACACTGAACAGGATCGTAAAGCCATTGATCCGTGGAATGAACAATGTGACAGCATATGTGGACGACCTGCTGATTCATACAGAGACATTCGACGAGCATGTGAAGACTCTCAAGGACTTACTGCAGAGGATGGACCAAGCTGGATTAACTGCAAGACCATCGAAGTGTCTGATTGGAACGTCTGAAGTAGACTTTGTTGGACACTTAGTGGGAGAAGGTATGATTGGCTTGTTAGAAGAGAATGTATGTAAGGTACGAGACGCACCCAGACCCACCACTAAGAAGGAAGTGAAAGCATTCTTAGGATTAGTGGGATATTACCATGAATTTATTCCTAACTTTTCAGCGATTGCATCACCATTGTCTGATTTACTTAGAAAGGGTCAGCCCAATATAGTTCAGTGGGATGAAACGCAGGAGAAAGCGTACACCTCTTTGAAGAATGTCATTATCTCCAAACCCGTGTTATGTTTGCCAGATTTTTCCAAAGAGTTTGTCTTAGCAACTGATGCATCAGATCGCGGATTAGGCGCTAGTCTTATGCAGGAACACGAGGGAAAGTTGTACCCTGTGGCATATGCTAGTCGTAAGCTATTGCCTCGTGAGACAAAATATTCGGTCTCAGAGCGAGAATGTTTAGCTATTGTTTGGGCTGTAAAAAAGTTTACTTTGTATTTGTATGGAAAGGAGTTTGTGCTCCAAACTGACCATCGGTCATTAGAGTTTTTGAACTCTGCCAAGTTTGACAGTCCAAAGTTATTACGATGGAGTTTATTTTTACAGTCTTATCGATTCAGGATTCACTACGTAAAAGGCAGAGAAAATGTCTGTGCCGATTTCCTGAGCAGGGTATTTTAAAGTAGTACACTATCAGTGAAATGCATTGTAACCCATACTTTTGCCTACTAGATGAATTTCTAGGACGGCAGTATTGTACTGTAATTGGGGACATAGTTCATCTGTGATTGAATATTGAATTGATGGCTGATAGGGAGTCATGATGTGTTAGTCACATTTTGGTTTTATGCTATGTCATATTAGTTACCAATGGAACTTGGTGTAATTTTTGAAAAATGTAACCCAAATGGGGACTGCGAGCAAGCAGTGTTTGTGTTATATTGCAATGTTGTAACTTGTTTTGACCTAATATGATGAAGAAAGACCCTAATCAGTGGTCGGTATGTATTGGTATTTTTGGCCATTGTACGTATGAGTTATACATTTTGGAGATAACCATGTTATGTACAACAAGTTATATGCTATGATTCGTGCACGAAGCATTGTGTAAACGATGGGCCATCGTTTCACCTTATATGATTTGTAATAATATTGTCACAAATCCCAGACTGGGAGATGTAATAAGTTATGACAGGACAACAATCACGAACAAACAAGTTAACACTTAACAGAACAATCCATCAGACTCACACATTTATTAAACATAATTATACATATAATAGCGCAATTACATATATTATATTATTGAAATGACTGCCGTACAACGGCCTTACTCTCACACACACTCTCCCTCGGATCCACAATCCGGTAGTTACTCCTAAAGGCACTTCGGCCGCAGCCTCTCCCCTCAGGGTCTTAATAGTACATTAATGATTCACGGGCACCGCAGTCTCTCATCTCCTTCCTATTGTCATACACCTTAACACTCCCCTAGCACCTCAGCAGGGCAATAACACATTATTATTTCCATAGCCATCAACATGGCAACAACATAGTATCTCATTCACTCTCATATCTACGTCCCTGTCCGTGGCCTGACTGCCACGACTTTATGTGCCTCTACTGTCCTGCCCCGACAGTCTCACTTCTGGCCTATGTGTGGCCTCCGGCCCTATGCTGGCCTATCACTTGTGCTCATCGAGGTGGCTCTGCGGCCCGTCCCCGACACCTACAAGAATAACATTACATTGGTATAATACCCTACCATTTCTATTCACTCCACCTCTCCTTACAATCCATGAAGCGTACACACACTAGTCCACCTTTCACTCACCACACATCTTACGGTAACACACCTCCATCGGAGTACACACTACTCACTCGCGCTACAAATCCATGAACTCACTTTCATCTATCGGTCATGGCGCACATTGCTATATCCAATATCAAGGACTTCCACATTCCTCACATATACTTATTCACATCATGGTAATAGACGAATATAATATAATACATCAATCATAATAATCAGTCAACGTTCTACATACCAGTCATTACTGGAAAGACTTCCACTAGTCTTCTCGACTGCTCACTTTATGTCCGCCCGATGGGCTTTTATTCACAGGTCCGATCCGTAGGACCTTCTAACTTGCAGTGATAGTTATACAGCGCTTTCGCCTCATTCAGACCCCCCCCCCACTACTCACAACAGCACGCTTAACTTGCTGTCTACTGTGAGTCCTTACTCTACACCCGCTCTGTAGCAATCCCCTTAATTGCACTCACTCCACTCGTGACAAATATCATTGACCATTGTTTCACCACAGTGGTGGCGTTGTGTTATTTTGGCTAGTAGGCCTACTGTCTACTATTGGGAAGCAATGACGGTATTGTATTAGTTATGGTATTAGTGATGCAAAGGATATTGCATTGTATTGTATTTGCGATGAAATTTGGGAAGGCACTGAAATTGTTAATAATTGTAATAGAATTAGCAACTACCTTTGTGAGATTGGGAGTACTGTAAGATTGTTATTTCAAGATATTGCAGACGCTGAATAATGTTTTGGAGTTGAAAAATATTCAACTTAAATTGGGGAGTTGTGTAGCATCTGCAAGCTATCCCTTGCCCTCCCCCGTTTTCTTGTTACACTGGTGAGCATGTGTTCATTTGACAACCGCCAGAGTGTACTGTACTCCGTGACCTGACCTTCTTTTCTAGTGAGTAGTTTTTTTCCTCGCTCGCTTGTTGTCAGGTGTTTTGACTCGTTAAGTAAATATTAGTATGTTCCCGAACATTCGATAACGTTGTGGAAACGAATGTTTACGCCAGATTTGGCCTTGAGTGATGTAACCTGATGACGTATTGATGCGTGATTGGTTAGTTTGTGCGAGGGCAAAGGTAACGTTTATTTCGGGAACTTTCTGTAGGGATGTTTATATATATAGACCTGTGTGAGTGGTTGGGGGGTGAGTAAGTGAGTTTCCTTTGGTGTGGCGTAGATATTTAGTTTCGCTGGTGTCTTCCTAGTAATTTATTGTTCACTATACAGTTATTAAACTTTAGTATTATTTAATCTATCGTCGGATCTCGTGTTTATTTATTTTACAGCTGTAATAGTTTCGTTTTCTAAAGGGTTGTAGTTAGATCAACTAACTCCCCCCTACTATAACGTGCTAGAACAACCTCAGCTGTTACAGCCATTGTATCAACTGAAACAAGAGTAAAAACAAAGTAGGCTTCTAACATTGAAAATTGGCAGCAGTATAATCCAGTAATAAACTAATATGACTGAGCATCACAGAGAAGGGTTGGCATCAGTATAATCCAGTAATAAACTAATACGACTAAGCATCACAGCGAAGCAACATAAATCCAATGCCCCACTCCTTTTGGTCAGTTTCATAGTTTTCTGTACTTATAGCTATAGAGATTCTATGATTAATAATCTTCACACCAGAAATTTAAGATATATTATCCAAGTATTTATTATCGAAGGTTCAGTTTCATGAATGAAAACTGAATAGAAACCAAATAATTTTTTTTAAAATTATATCAGATTCAACATTAACAAATTGAGCCAGTTATCATTTTGGTGTTTGAATCATGCTGATGCGTGAAGCCTAGTATTATTTCTTCTGGTGGACCTTCTGTTCATCAATTTGATGACGTTGTTGTTGTCCTTTGTAGCATCTTGAAGTTTGTCTTCTGTATACATGAGAATCTGCCTTCAGCTTTGCTGATCACTTTCATAATCATACTGCAGCCTTATCTTGCTTCTCTTGTCAAATGGAAGTGGCCTTCTTATCTAGAAATGTGGAACTTTTTTTTAGGTACCTGGAGAAAAATTATGGCATTATTTCAGTGACTTTGAAATAACTAGTGCGCACCAAGAATCCAACAGAAATTTTAAAACATAAAAGAATCAACAACAAATTTATAATTTTCAGGTTACACTTTGATTTTCTGTCTTTTCATACGATTGACTTAGTTTGTTTTATTTGATCCCACTGATTTATTCAACATAAACAATAGAAACTTCATCAAACAATTTCAGTCTCTTTAAGGGGTAATATCTTTCAAATAACATGTAATTTGATTGTGTTCTGATGTACTCTGTGACATTTTAAAGCAAAAGTGTCCCCTGTGACAGAGTTAAAATCGTATGACACGAAGATAAATCTTAGCTTCCCTTCTTGCGCCTCCTTGATTCAGGAAGTGGAGCAATTACAACAAAGAAATGGGTTCCAGTCTATCTAAAAATCCAACTGCTTGAAGAAATGAAACACTATATCCCACTCCCTTGATGTATAGTGTCCCCTGCGCCAAAGTGACACAAAATATTTGTCGAGGGGTTCTGATTTATTTTGTGTCACTTTTTCCAAATCTAACGTTTTAGCAGCTCTAGCTTCAATTATACTTATTATGAAAGGATAAAATACATTTATGGCAAGTTAAATTATTGAATGAGGGGGCTTGAAATACCCAAGTCAGACGTGACACCGCATGTCAAGAGGGACACTGGTGATTTTAAAGGGGTATAAAACTGTACCAGTAATATATTCGTAAAAGTTTGCCAGAATATACTTTAGGCGCTAAATTGCATATGCAAAGGAAAAAATTGGCTTTTGGACAGCATCTTTATTGAAATTATTGTGTTTCAAAATCTGCAGTTTCTAACCTCTCAAAAGGGATGCTGGTTTAAGGGTCGGTTCTTCACAAAATGTCCTTGTAAAACCTTTCAAAATCAACAAACGGTTAAAAGCTATTAAAAACTGTCCCTTTAATCTATTTTGTACCTGACTGTGTCAGAAATGATAACATAAAGAATGCCAGATGCAGTTTGATGTTATTTAAAAGGAAGGACGAAAGAATGGCACATTTTGGCCTTGGCTTATATATTACATGTAAATGATACTTTTACTTTTGATGACTTAAATAAAAATTGTAATAAATGTTATCCTGTTATTGCACCCCATGGCTTCCTCTTGACTATTCTACAGTGTGCATTTGGACTGCATTGTGTGTTTGCCAACGAAATCAAAATTTCAAGCTCCGGCTGCGAATTTCTTTACTCTTGGACTTTATCCAATAACCATAAATTTTACCTTTTACAACACGCTATACATCAAACTAGTGCTTTATGTCTGGTCTGGCCTTCATAAACTTCTTCACACTGCTATGTACACAGGTCTGAGATTTTTATTTTCTCATTCTCCAGTTTTAGTAATCCTCGTTGCAGCCCCTCTAACTCCATGGCATATGAATTTGGTGTCTCTGTCACCTTGTTTGGAAAGGCTTGAAGAACTTAAAGGCGATGAAAAAATATCTCTAAAGACAGCTGTATAATGACAAAGAAATAACTATGGTGACTTAGGTCAATATTTATGATGTAGTCAGATTTGGCAACTTTACCATTTATACCTGGTAGTGATAGACGAATACAAAACTGAACAGAGCACAGACAGATGTTGTCAATAAATTACTACAAAGAACATTGGACGGAGCTGGATTTTTTTTTTTTACTTGTAAATTGAAACTGTTTGCAGTCTATCAAAAGGGACATAAATATAGGCCTACAAGTCTAAAGCTATTTCTATCACTGCTGGAGAGGGGAAAAAAGGGAAATAAAATTAATAAGTTTCAAATTCTTGAGTCACTCTCATATATAATACATACCATCACTAATTGCACGCCGAGCACTTTGTTGCCAGGTCGAGAAGTGTATAGCTAGAATATGTAGCTGTTCGGCTAGGTGTGCAGCAACGTGCATCCCCTCCAACTTTGATTGGTCTTCCTTGGTGCTCCTGCATTAGAAGGCCTGCTGCCGTTCCCATTGTTTGAAACTGAGGGGACAAGATATCCTTCCTGGATGTTGTAGTAAGTTTTGAGGCTCATTGTGGCTACAGACACTGATTTTCATGACCTGATCATTTTTTTAACATTCAGGCCAAAGAAGAAAATGTGTGCAGCCAACAGGAGATTTCCCCAAGCCAGCTGATTATGAACTGGCTAGCTATTCCATTGCCAACTATGCCCATTAATACAATTACCACGCAATGGAGCATGGTCCCCCAAGTCTTCGCTGACTGTACCTACAAAGATTCAACAATAAGAGACTCATCAAAATGATCTAAACACTAGCAATAGAATTTTGCTTTGATTTTGCTATATTTACATGCAGGATGGGAAATACAAACTTTACGAACGACATTCATTGGTAGGATGGAGCTTGAAAGTCTGCGCCAATTTCCCTCCTCACCATATTATTCAATTCTGTTTTAATTTATCAAACTTTGCAAGGTAAAAAGTACAGGTCCTCATTTTGAGATGTCTTCACTTCATGGCTGAAAAATTGAAACCACCAATTTACAACCATCTTCAGCTTACAATTTGACATGACAAAGATTGTTAGCTTGCACACAAACATTAATTTCTTTTTCATTTATGACAAAGATTTATGCTTACCTTGGCTTCAGCCCCCCCACACTCTGCAATATTCTAAAAGCTCCAAACAGGTTGCTCTCAAATACAATATATTTTCGTTGAGGTCTTGTGTGTAACCTGAATCAGTGCCATCATCCTCTGTGTCTCCGTCATCCTCACACTCCTCCGGTGCAAATTCGTCATCTGCAGCTGCCGTGCCTCTCTGGCTTCTAACAAATGAGCTGTAGAGACGTCACAGAATGGCCGTCAACGACGCTGTTGATTTCGTTCGTTTTTATTTCACTGAAGCGAAATAAGATAGCCCACCCGCAATGTAACAAATTATAGGGCAAAAATAGTACCAAATTCTCACTTTCTAATTCATTTTCTTTAGTTTGAGGTGTTTTGTGGCAGCTGAGGTTATGAAATCTATCCCTTTAACCTGTCTGCTGCACTCTGCACTATGAGTGTAAATAAATGCTTTCACCTGAGCTGAGAGAAAACCAATTTACTAGGGCCACCACCAAAATGACGACCTTTTGAGAATGAGTCATATACATTGTATGTACTGATAATGGTCGCGCTTTTGAACCGTCACATTTACTTTGATAATTCATTCTGGTGTACATGTGTATTTTATTTTTAAATTTTTTATTTTTTATTTTTGAGTCACACAAAGATGAATATTATTCCAAGTAGTATAAATGATATTCGATTGTCTTTGTACAACTATGTATAACAGTATAGAAAATTTATACCTTTTATTAATTGTATCTCGATTTTTCTAATATACATTAAAAATATATTTATTTGTTATACTGATACATGATTAATTATGGAAATGGGCCACCTGCCCACAATGAACTATAAAACCGTCAGCTGCTAAAGAATTGGCCCAAGTTAGGGTTCAAGAACGGCTGACAATACAAAGTTCAGCTGACAATTCTGAGATACAAAAGACTTGAACTTCACGTACGTCCGACACTCAGGATAGTCGTAACAGAAAGCTGGTCATGAGACAGAAGTGCTTATCTATTTATGTATTTATTTATCTGCTTAACCATTTAATGATCTTTTCATTTGCTTATTTTATTTTACCTGTTAGTTTGTTGATTGATTGATTAATTAATTAATTAATTTACTTATCTGTTTATTTATTTGTTTATATGTTCATTTAACTATTTATTTATTTCCTAGAGGCAGCTAGCGGCCTGAATAGAGTAACGGTGGGGTGTTTTTGTCTATTCGGGCCTCTAGGTAGCGGCCTGAATAGAGCCGGCCTTGTATTTATTCATTCATCAATTTATTTGTAGTCGACATAAAATTCACGGTGTCATGCGCACGATGGATACAGAGACCAAATCCCATTTCAATCTGAGCCTGAAAAAAAAAAAAAAAGGAATGATCAAAAGAAATTAAATGTAAACTTGACACAATTCCCGCAATGTAAATACTCGTAATTATGGAGAAAGGAAGAGAGAAAGAAGCGGAAAGAAAGAAAAAGAGAAAAGAAAGAAAAGCAAACAACAACGCATTAAAATTAATAATGCTAAATTTCTTATCTTCATTTGTTTGTTTCGCTATGAATGGTAACAAAAATCAAGCTTAAGAAATGACATGACAACTTTCACAGCCACAAAAGGAGAACGGCGATCAATTAAAGTATTGTGTCAAATTGGTGAATAAAAAAAAAAACTACATATGTTAAATGCATAATATTATGTTAGTATTGTTGATGTTATTGATGTTCTTTTGGCGTTTTGTTGTTGCCTTTATTGATTATTGTTGTCATGCCTTTGCTGTCAGTAGTCTTATTGGAATGATTTTCGTTTGCCGTTCTGATTGATCTTATCTCTAAGTTTGGTTTTAATCTTTTATCAGTATTCAAGTATCTATTCTGGGGGAATGTTTACTATGAAGTAAAAGATCCGGAGGGGGGATCAAGTGCTATGAAGTTTTTGTTCCCCGAGAAGTTTTACTTCATAGTAAATGTTCCCCCGGACGAAGTACAACGAACCCGCCCCCCCCCCCCACACCAAAAAGAACCCTGCCATTTTGAAAAATTTGCCAAAAATCGTTTTTCATACAGAAACGAAATTCGAAGGTGTATTTGGTAGCATTTCATTAGGTTTTCAAGATTAAACATTAAAATACTCGAAAATCTTCAATTCTGGCAAAATGCAGGGGGGGGGGGGGGAGTGTCAAGAGCAGGTTAAGTGTATAAATGCCGTGCTAGGCCACGGGTTGAACTAAAAAAAACTACCTAGTGAAGTGTCCTTGAGCTGTTTTAGTGAGCAACATGTTTTGAGTTTTGTTTTGACATAAAAACTGTAGATGGTTAAAAAGGAATATGTGTAGGTAAACCAGGGATGGCAGAGCAGCTCCAGTTCGTGATTCAATAGCATTGTTAGAGGGTGTGAGGTGGTTGTAATTGACTGTTGACATTCAGTGGTTCGTGAAAGCACGAATTGTGCTGAGTCAAGTTAATAAGATTTTGGATTTAATTGTTATTAACCTATTTAGAAGACGACCTTGTCTGTCTTCGTGCAAGGCCGTAACCGACTTACACAATAGAATAAATTAATACTGCGAGCTCAGCTCGCATGACCGCACCAATCAAATCTAGGGATTTGGACGGTAGTTGCAGGTGGCTAGACATTATAAAAGTCAGCCCATACCTATGTCCATTATCACATGCAGAAAAGTATCCTTTTGCGGAGTGGTCGGCTAATTTCGAGCCAGATCGAAACAGAGACGCAATAGAGCAGACCATCTATATGAGGAGCCTAGAAATGACGAGCTCCAGCTAATAGCTACCCGGACTTTGTCCACCATCCAACGCCTTTGCTGATATTCCCTCGTTCTTGATGGCCAGGGAAAAATGGTATGCATTGTAATTGTATGTCAGAATTCAGATGTTACCAGCAGTATGAGAGTCTGCTCCTAGAGTCACAGCCAGGCAGTGCCAGTATTAGAATATATGACAGGAGCCATTGCAATGGAGCTGGCGTGTGCTGAGACAGCGAAGACTATAATTTGTATTAAATATCTTATGAGCCATTAGTTATATTTGATCCAGTACTAGGACCTTTTAGTCCATTCTAAAATTGTATTCTTATTTTGCAGTTACCCTGATGGTCATTTCATTTATATTTATATCTTATTCAGCTAACTCAATACATTATTGTGGCCCTACAGGTCTGACAAAACTACTTCATTTGAGTTGTTAATTAATTCCAGTAGGAAAGTTAGTGTGTTCGTCGAGTGTGTGTTTTCCTCTTGAATTGCAGTAGTTTGCTATAAACCACATTCGCGACAGGGAGAACTTTCACTATGAAGTATTTGTTCCCGGTGACCTTTTTCTACGAAGTGTTTGTTCCGGGGGAACGTCCACAAATGTGGGGCCAAGTACTTCGTCACACCGGCCATCGGATTAAAAACACGTTATGCGATATTGGGTTTGATTTCGTTTTGATTTAAGAAAAAAAAAAGCAACGAAAGAAAAAACCTATCATGGAAAGGATAGATGAAAAATTTTGTAATCAGGTCATGGTAAGGCCATAGTGATACCCAACATCAATAATTAATACATGTACTGCTCGTCATGGCTCGCTTTGACAGGCTGATTAATGATGGCATGGCCAACCAGGATGTCTCTCTGACTATTGCACATGTACTGGCGTTGTCTGGGTGTCTTATTGATTTTTCCATGTTCAATACATGTATAAGTAAGCTTGGCAGAAAGTGGATGGGTTGTGTGCGTTGGCTGGGAGAATTGGTTTGCGAATATGCATAGGCGGGAGTGTGTGAGTGAGGGAATTTGGTGTGGTTGAGGGAGTGAATGTGGGAATAAGTGTGAAAGAGTAAGTGGGGGAGTCAGTGTGCAGGTGGGCAGCTCAGAAAATACATGAGTGGGCGAGAGGGAGAGAGAGAAAGGAGAGAAAGGGGAAGAGAGAGAGAGAAGGAGAGAGAGAACGAGAAGGGGGAAAAGACAGAGAGAAACAGAATAAACAAAAATAGACACATGTAGATAGAAGATAGATACACCATGCATACGTAGCAAATTTGTTTATTTCCATA